>WAAF01020583.1:91124-159765 GCA_013400475.1 Tricholaema leucomelas
GTGGTGAAGAGGGAAAGGCATCCTATAAATTGTTATTGGTTCTATTAAGTATTTTTGAGTCTCTGGGAAATTTAAGCTAGAACCGAGACACCTCCCTAAAACAAAAGCTGTGCTTAGGTGAAAGACATACATTCTGAACAGTGAGTAACAGCATGAAGAATCAATATATAGCAGAAATAAAAACATTCACTCTAACCTAATCTAAAAGCTAAACTTTCCCCCTGAAAATTTAGGTCAGCATGATTTCAATGATAATTTCTAGAGGTAATATTGTTAAGGGAAAACTATCCCATACAATAACCTAGTACTGTTTAAAGAGTTCTTTTATGTTAGGAGGTTTCCCAAGAAAGATTGGTTTTGTTCAAGTTTTATTGAACTGTTACAAGTTAGAGAAACTACAGCACAGGAAGAAATAAATTGACATCTTCCTGAAATAAACCACTTTATACGCAGGAGTATTAAAGTGATAATAAGACAGGTGCATCACACAACAAACCTCCAAGGACAGGAGAAAGAAACTAAATGAAAACTTGCATGAAGAGTCAAGAAGGGCAACTTAGGTTAACAAGATCGTTCTTAGGGATGATTTTGTTTCAGCCTGTTTCAACTTCTGTGGTATTAATCGGTAAATCTTTGAGGCGTGCAAAAGAATAGAGACAAAATTAAAAGATTTAGGATTTAGCAAATTATTACTTTCCTAAAGCACCATGTTAACAGCCCAACGTGGAATAGTTTTTTGCCTAATCTAGGCTGAGTTTCAGTCAATGGGTAAGACAGCAGAGATAAATTACTGAAATAATAGAGGACAAGTTAAATGTCCACAGTACAGTTATTTTGCTGCATTTCTAAAATGGTGTTGTGTGCAGAGACAGTTGTTACACAGAGTAACTGTAAAATGGAATAAAAAGGAAACAGTAAAATAATAGTGGAGATCGTAAAATGAGGAGCAATAGGTGCTAAGATCAAAGAGGCAACAAATCACCAAAAAGGGCAGTAGGACGAGGGAGGTTAATCTTCCCCTGTACTCAACACTGGTCAAGCCACAGCTTGAGTCCTGTGTCCAGTTTTGGGCTCCTCAATTCTAGAGAGATGTTGAGATACTGGAATGCATCAAGAGAAGGGTGACAAAGCTGGTGAGAGGCCTGGAACACAGCCCTGTGAGGAGAGGCTGAGAGAGCTGGGGATGNCGATTCTATGCTTCTATGTTATTTAAGAGACACAGATCCGTGCAGAGGCCTAAATAAATGACTTGAGATCATAAAATCTCCCTTCAGGTAGTTGTATACAGCAATGAGGTCACCCCTGAGCCTCATCTTCACCAGGCTAAACACCCCCAGATTCCCGAGCCTCTCCTCATAGTGTTTGTGTTCCAGGTCCCTCACCAGCTTCATCACCCTTCTCTAGATACGTTCCAGATACAATATTATAAATGAAGATGTGTTTTTTATAGTATAACATCCAGAATAATGAAATTTCTGGAGTCCTGTTCTGATTTATATTTCATATGTCTCAAAAAAGCTGTAAACTGTTGAAAGGAAAAAGGAATAACATTCAATAATGAGGAATATTTTAGCACAGTAACTGAATCCTATTATTAGCAATGGATAGTATCAACATATTTGGTGCAGGTGTGAGATACATGGAGAAAATCAATAAAAATATTTTCATTGTAGCTACAGAGTCCTGAAAAATTAGTATAAAATTCTGGTTCAGTTAGGGTTCAGGTAGGATAGGGTTATGTGACAGTTTGGGTGATACCTGACCCCCCAAACTTTTATGAAATCACCCAGACTAGACACAGCCAAGCTGGAAGTTAAAGAATGAAGCTTTATATTTACAGCTTAGCACAATATGCAAGCAGGTATTTACAATATCTACAGCTATAGACAGAAATACACAAGTTAAAAAGTAATACAGAAACACAACAGCCCTCCCAGAAACCAGAGTCCCCAGGAGGGGCTCCCAACCACCCTTCCACTTCCTTTTCCAATCCTCTACCTTATCCCAGACTTTGCCTTAATTCAAAGTGAGTTTGGAGAAATCGGCCAAGGGGTTAGGAAGCAGAAGGATTAGTCACACAGCAAGTCAGGGAGAGAAGGGAGGCAGTCAAAGCCTGAGAGCAAACTGTGTTATCTATGTTTTTGTTCTCGTTCTTATACAACTCAGCAAGCCTCTGAGTGCAGTAGACATGACCATTGTTTCCTTTTCACAGCCTGTAATCTAATTCTTCTCACCAAAATATTCCAGCTAACTTCAAGCTAGTACAAATACATTCATCTTTTCAGTTATGCTAACTGAAAAAATGTAGGGCATACAATCAGAGAGCGGAGTTCATTTTTCCTAGTAACACAAGTATTACACATACATTTCTTGTTCTTACAACTTCCAGTAACACTCCTTTTCATCTCTTTCCTCATGCCTCTGCATACTTACATTTTAAAAGAAATGGTTGAAATGTTAAATTCTTGTCATATGCTTTATTAACTTATTTTAATAGGAAAACCATTTAACACACAGTGATTTTTTCTGTAAAATTAAGTTTTATTTTCCCTGTATACATGTGATTTTTCTAAAAGTCTTTAAAAGAGCTAAATTAATCATCAATATGATGTTTTCTGATACTTTTTTTGTCAGGATGAAGACATGTTAAAATACATAAGAGAAAAAGCTGGAAAGAGTCCAGCAGAGGGCTACAAGGATGATTAGGGGACTGGAGGGCATGGCTTATGAGGAGAGGCTGAGAGACTTGGGGCTTTTTAGTTTGGAAAGAGAAGACTTAGAGGGGATTTGATAAATGTTTATAAGTATCTGAAGGCTGGCCAGGAGAGGGAGGACAGGCTCTGCTCACTTGCTCCCTGAGATAGGACAAGGCGCAATGGGTGTAAGTTGCAGCAAAAGAGGTTCCACCTCAACAAAATGCGAAACTTCTTTACTGTAAGGGTCCCAGAGCACAGGCTCCCCAGAGAGGCTGTGGGGTCTCCTTCTATGGAAACTTTCAAGGCCGGTCTGGATGTGTTCCTCTGTGATGTGTGTTAGATAGTGTTGTCCTGCTCTGGCAGGGGAGTTGGACTCTTTGATCTTCTTGGGTCCCTTTCCAACCCCTAACATCCTGTCATCCTGTGAAAGCAATGTATGAATCACTGCTGTTCATACATTTTGACAATTAACATTTCTGATAGAGAAACAAATGCTTATGTCTCTGTTAAATGTAGTGAAATTATCTGTTGTTATTATTCATTAATGTTCTAACCATTTTCCCCTAAGAAATATTTAGCAATCTAAGAAGGAGCATATGTTTGTGCAAATTATGTTCTCCCCTAAGATTTTGTAAGAAGCTCATGATAATAAGCAATTATACGGTACTTCTTTAGCTTAAACTTTTAGATTAATCACAGAAAGGTTTTGTGTATAACCTTCTTGCCAAGAACATGCTTTAATGTGACAGGTTTATCCTCAATTAGGTTTTGCTAAAGAGTCTTCTTTGTACCATTATTCATGTTTTGGTTTAGCACAAAGATAGTGTATTCTTTTTGCAGATACATTAATCTGAAAAACTATTCAGTTGAACTTACTGCTTTTAGTGAATAATTAATTTGATAAAATTATTTTCTTCTGTTTGGTTTCTTTTTGTATGCTCAGACTAGCTTTTGATGATCAAGATGACAAGATAATACAATATCATTGTGCAAACGCTATAACCAACAGGTAAGCTCTATGTTGCACGCTGAAGAAATGTCTCTTTTGTAGTTTTATCTTATTGTTCGTAGATGTCAGCTAAACCCGTTTTTAATATCTTTTCTTGCAAATAATTTGCATGTTTGAATGGTTCCATGGCTTTAGGTTGAGAGGAAAAAAAAACAAACCAACCAACTCTAGCTACAAATTCCCATCTTCTGTACTTTTATCTGACATTATCAAAACGTACCACAGAGGCAATATGTCATGTATGATGGTTTGGGTGTTCCCCACCCCCCCACACTTTAGAAATCATCCACACTAGACTCAGTCGGCTCTGGAAATTTGAATGAAGNGATCTATGATCTAATTCTTCTCACCAAAACATCCCAGCTAGGCTCAAACTAGCACATCACGTTATGACATAATATAAAATGACAACTGCGGTACAAACACACGAACAGCAAATCTTCTGGCTGGTAATAGTGAAGTAAGTAGCAAAGCTATATATGTTTTCATTTACAAAGGGACTAGATACTTGATACTGTAGCTAAAAATGAGTGACATTTTATAAAGAGAATTTTTTTAATTACTGTATGCTCATAAAGTAACATTGGAGAGTTAAAATGGGAATGTTATTTGCAACAAAAGAGATCACATCACCACCTAAGCAGTTGCTTTTTCTTTGTCAGTTGTAGATTACTTCATGCTGACTAAGCATTCCCACATAACTAGTTGGCACAAAGCGAAGGGAATTGCTAGTGTGTCCGGAGTGAGGAGGAGAGCCTTCCAAAGGCAGGCTGTACTTTAACAAAGAGTAGATCACTATGAAAATATATTTACCAACTACGAGTTGATCACTGGTGAATTCTCAGAAGACTGATAGTTGTGAATATGCTTTTTCAGATATTTTCTGAAGACAGATACACTCTGTAGTAACTTATTCAACATAGAGAAGTGTGATGGGTTAGGAACTTTCCTCCCCCACCACTCTTGAAATTTACCAGACTAGCTCAGATAATTTGGAACTAAGATGAATCTATATTTACAACATGGCAATATTTACAAGCACATATGCACAGTATATTTACAGGTATGTGTGATCTTATTGTGGCCTTTCAGTATCTGAAGGAGGACTACAAAAAAGCTGGGGAGGGACTTTGTAGGCTGTGGAGAAGTGACAGGACAAGGGGGAATGGATTGAAGCTGGAGACAGGTAGGTTCAGGCTGGATGTGAGGAGGAAGTTCTTCACCATGAGAGTGGTGAGAGCATGGAATGGGTTGCCCAGGGAGGTGGTTGAGGCCCCATCCCTGGAAGTGTTTAAGGCCAGGCTGGATGGGACTCTGGCCAGCCTGATCTAGGGTAGGGTGTCCCTGCCCATGTCAGGGGGTTTGGAACTAGATGATCCTTGTGATCCCTTCCAACCTGGACTGATTCTATGATTCTATGTATAAGTATTTACAATTATATACAAATTAGAAATAATACAGAAATCTAAATATGCTCCTGGACAAATCAAGCTGCCCAGAAGGGATCAAAACTACCCTCTCTTTCTCTCTCTACTTTCCCAGACAGACAAACAAAACAACAAGCCAATATTAGTAGAAAAGATTTTAGAGTAGAGTAAGGAGGAAGTGAATAGATCCAGCATCCCAGACCAGTAGGACAAATTGTTGACATTTTGGCTTTTTATCCCTCTCAGCAAACCAGTGAGTGATATATACTTCATCATTATTTTTTTTTTCATAACCAAATAGTTACAGATCTGTTGCTGAATATCTGTGTCCAGTTCTGGGCTCCTCAATTTAAGAGACATGTTGAGATACTGGAATGTGTCCAGAGAAGGGCGACAAATATGGTGAGAGGCTTGGAACACAGTCCTGTGAGGAGAAGCTGAAGGAGCTGGGGTTGTTTAGCTTGGAGAAGAGGAGGCTCAGGGCAGACCTCATTGCTGTCTACAACTACCTGAAGGGTGGTTGTAGCCAGGTGGGGGTTGGTCTCTTTTGCCAGGCAACCAGCAACAGAACAAGGTGGCACAGTCTCTAGCTGTGCCAGGGTAGGTCTAGGCTGGATGTTAGGAGGAAACTCTTGACAGAGAGAGTAATTTGCCATTGGAATGGGCTGCCCAGGGAGGTGGTGGAGTTGCTGTCCCTCGAGGTGTTCAAGCAAAGACTGGCTGAGGTACTTAGTGCCGTGGTCTAGTGCGGGAAGCAGGAAGCCGGTGGAGGCGAGATCGGGGTACTGACGAGTCGACTCAGTTAGCTGCTAGCAGTGCAGTACAGCTTTATTAAGGAAGTACAACGGCTTATATGCTATTTGGAAGAGGCGTGTATGGCTAGTTGAGGTTGACACAAGTGGAAGGTACAGATTGGTTCAGAGTTATGTGTAAGGTACAGATAAGTCACTCTGTATCAAAACAATCCCTGGTGTCCACCCCTGCAGGCTGGCAGGCTCAGCCCCCTGCAGGTGTGTGTGGGGTGCTCATTGTTTACAGCTTGGTTTCCTGGGCCTGAGACAGCCCAAGGACAGTTCCCAGCACGAGCTCTGATGTTTACCAGCTCATGCCCTGCTAGGGAGAAAATTCTCCCACAGTCTAGTTGATTGGACAGGGCTGTGTGATAGGTTGGACTGGATGATCTTGGAGGCCTCTTCCAACCTGGTTGACTCTATGATTCTATGAATTCCATTAACACAATAGAACAATCACTGATAGAAAAATGTAGCAGACAGTCATCTGGAATTATTTACAAATGAATGATAACTGTGATCAGATATGTTTAAAGGTCAACATGAGTTCTGCAAGAATATGCTAAGGCTTTGACACAACTTGATCAACCTCATCTAAGACACTCCATATCACACAATTAGCTTCACTTTAGGTGCTGGCCTAGCTTCTTTTTGTCAGCAGCTTTGCACTGCTGCATTATTATTTGTTTGGGTTTCTTTTTTTCAACAGAGCCTAAAATACTCAACACATTAAAGAGACAGCTGTGTGAACTGTATTAACTTGCTCTATAAGGATAATGTGCCAAATGATCATCCCAGTGGTACTGTGTCTCTGAGAGATAAAGTCCGAATAAGAGTTATAGTTTCTTGCAGTGTGGTAATGCTTTTTACTAAATGCATTTTTTTTACTAGAAGACAATGGAAAAAACCCTTGAATGACAAATGCCTCACATTATCAAGTTCTATATAAAGGCCATCACAGGAAATTCACAGAAAGAAGGATATGCATGAAAGCTTTGAAGCTATATGTATAAAAAAAAGGTGTTGTCCCTGGCCTAAGCAAAAACTAAAAGAAATTACAATCTCTGTGAAAATTCATAAGGTTATTTCTGTAGATCAAAGAGTCAAATGCATAGTTGTGGTTCTTGGATTTTTTTTGGTACTCTTTTTTCATGTGGTTGGTTGCTTTGTTGTTGGTTTTGGGGTTTTTTTTTTGGTTGGTTGGTTTTGGCTGGTGGGTTTTTTTCATTCTTTTAATAATGATAGCAGTAGTTTAAATGAATTAGCATATTACATTGTGGGGAGTTTGTTTGCTTGAAGAAGTTCCTGATCATTAATGCTGATACTAAATTTGTTTTCTGACAACTTTAATTTAATATTTTACTGCCAGAAGACATCAATATGGTGGGGTTTTTTTAGACTATGTTTTTTCTTCATCCACTTGATTTTGTAAACTCATTTTCCAATAAACATTTTATCCTGTGCAAGCAGATGGAGACATATGAGTAGATCTTAAAACGTCACAGTGGCCCATACTTCAAATGCTATGTGAGCTTAGGCCTGAAGTTTTAAACAAGCATAGTTTTCAGTGGTTTTCATTCTAGTGCTCTGTAATTAGAATTGATATCATATCATATCATAGTATCATAGTATCATCAGGGTTGGAAGAGACCTCACAGATCATCAAGTCCAACCCTTCACCACAGAGATCAAGGCTAGACCATGGCACCAAGTGCCACGTCCAATCTTGCCTTGAACAGCTCCAGGGACGGCGACTCCACCACCTCCCTGGGCAGCCCATTCCAGTAGCCAATGACTCTCTCAGTGAAGAACTTTCTCCTCACCTTGAGCCTAAATTTCCCCTGGCACAGCCTGAGGCTGTGTCTTCTCGTTCTGGCGCTGGCCACCTGAGAGAAGAGAGCAACCTCCCCCTGGCCACAACCACCCCTCAGGTAGTTGTAGACAGCCATAAGGTCACCCCTGAGCCTCCTCTTCTCCAGGCTAAACAACCCCAGCTCCCTCAGCCTCTCCATATCATTTGAAGTTCCCCATTTGGCAGTAAACAAAGGTTACATAGTGAAAGCATAAAACTAATTTCTTATTGAGCTTTGAGGACCTAAACTATAACACAAAGGAGTTAGGGTCAAGTTTTCTCCCCAGGCTTTGCTGATACACTCCTATTTCTCACTTGTGCATGCTCAATACATACGATAACTTTCCCGTGGTTGCTTCCCCCAAAAGCAGAAGAGAGGAGGAGCAGAGGAACATGTCTGGGCGACCCGGGACATGCTTAGGCCTATTTTGGCCTTCCACAACACTAAGTGCCTAAAATGCAACACATTTGTTTTATTCAGTGTTTTAAACAATGCAATCCCACATAATTGTCAGCAGTCAGGGGTTTTACCAGGCCCTACTTAGATTTTTAAGGGAGAATAATCCTCTTTTGAAAGTCTCACTGCCTTTTCCATCTGCTGCCTGATCCTCTAGAATGTAAATCAAAAGAGCAGATGTGTAATTGGGGAATGTCACTAGCAGCACTAAATATTGTGTTTTGTTTTGTTTTGAAACAGTTTATATAGAAGCCTACAGTTTTCCTACCCTTTGCTTCTCATTTGCCAATTACATGCTTTCACTTTGTGCAAGTAGACATTTTATCATGCACATATTGTTTAAAGTGAGCCAAATGGTAGATCCTGGGGACAAAAATAAATAAATAAATAAATGGAAAGTGAAATTTCCTAGTTAAGTATATGATTACTACAACCTGCAGAGAGGACATAGAGAAAAAAAAAAATCCAGACCCTGCAAGCTGCCTTCTCTGACACTCAAAGCAAGAGGAGTTAATAAAACTGCTTCAGGAAACAGAGTCACCACTTCTATCTTCTGCTATTGACTTTTATCAAGGAGAAAAAGGAGTTTAGAACAAAAAGATCTTTTGTTAAAAAATTCATTGCTTTCAGTGAGGAATGGGAATTTTTATCTGCCCCAAACATACCAGGTGTCGGGAAAAGAAGGAGCTTGGATTGCGATACTCCGAGGGCATGAGAAAATTTCACTCCAGCATTGTAAGCAATAAAGGGGAAAGGTGGAAGTTTAAGGCAGTAAAAGTGGGAGATAAAATCAGATAATGTGTAGAACTGGCTGAAAGGTTAGATGTCAGAAAACAAAATTGCAAGTCAGATGTATTAATTTTAGTATCTGTGTAGAAATTACTACAGAAAGAACTGAGTTTCTTAAGGAGAAGGTAATTTTGTAATATGTTTGGGTTTGGTTTTGATTTTAATTTATTTTCAAGCACCCTAGATTCATATTTCCTCAGTATAGTTGCAGACTAAATTTGCCTGGTTCTGTGTGCATGTGTGTGTGTGTGTTGCTAGCACCTTTCCTGACTTCTGGATTATGCACTAGTTCCACTTAGAGAACATAAAGTTCTTGTTCCTAAACTCTGCAATAATTGCATTAGAAGTTTTGAAAGAAGAGTGAGATGGTACTTTGAGATGGTGCTTCAAGAGGACAGAGGGTGTGGGAGTGTGCTAGTTTGAAGCTAGCTAGAATGTTTTGGTGAGAAGGATTAGATCACAGGCTGTGAAAGAGAAACAATAGTGATGTCTACTTCACTCATAGACTGAGAAGTATAAGAGCAAGAATCCAAACATAGACAACGGAGTTTGAGCACAGCCTGAGTTCTGAGCAGCATTTCTCTCTAACCTCACCCTCTGTCTCTCTGATTAATCCACTTGCTTCTTAACCCTCCCGGCCAACCTCCATTCTTCCTTGGGGCACAAGGCAATGTCTGGGGTAAGGTAGAGGGTTGGGAGAAGGTGGAAGGGTGGTTGGGAGCCTCTCCTGGGTACTCAGGTTTCTGGGAGGGGAGTTGTGTTTCTATATTAGCTTTTACCTTGTATATTTCTGTATATAACTGTAGATACTGTAAATATCTGCTTGTATATTGTGCCTAGCTGTAAATAATAAGCTTCATTCAATTTCCAGAGCCGGCTGAGTCTAGTTTGGGTGATTTCCAAAGTGGGGGGGGGCAAGTAACACCCAAACCACCACAGGGAGATTAAGACAACATATTGAGATAAACAGAAACATCTCCTTGACATTCATCTTTACAAATTTAAATAAATTACTATAGATTGTGTTTTTCACTTGATATTTCTATCCTAAAAGCCTAATCAAATATTAACACTCAGTCTCATTGTCAGTAATTCCACTGAACACAAATTCTGTAGATGTTTTGTCAAGTAGCTTTTGTGAAGACTGTCCTAAAATAATAAAGTATAAGATGCAAAGCCTCAAAGACCTGTGTCTACTAAATGCATAAGACTTGAACTCTGTCTGACAAGCCTTAGCATGCTTAGTGATTACTTTGCTGGTAAAGGTAAATAAATTTCTACTTTCGCCAATTTGAAAGTTCATGCAGAAACCAAATAGAGAAGTAGTCAGGATTCTGGTGTAGAAACAGGAATGGTGGAACAGTAGGTATATCAAAACGTTCAAAGGTAACATAGCTGGGTGAAAGTACCAACTGGATCTCAGTGCTCAGGCCAAAAATGTGAATGCAAACAAGATCCAGAGGTGAAGAGAGCAAAATGAGAGGCAAGACTAGGACAACAGAGGTAGAGATTACTTGAGAACTTGAGGGAATTGAAAAGGAGAGGCAATTCAATTGTCATGACTGGCTAAGGCAGAGACACTAATGCTTGCTGCAGATGCTTGTTGAATGGTAGAGCTCCAGTGATGAGATGCTCTGGAAACCCACCACTATCACTTCCTTTACTATCCACTATTATCAAGACATCAGACAGATGGGGGTGCAAATTAACTGGAATCTTCATTACAGTCTCTGCTTCTTTGTATCACCAGCCATTTATTTATTTGACTTCTTTCCTTTGTGTCATTTTTCTTTCTCTATTCAATGGTATTTACTTGTAAAATGACATTTACTTATAATTTGACACTTTTTTCACCCTCAAGTGACATTTCTATGGCACACTGTGCAAATGTTTGGCAAAGATTTGCTGAATCGATTAGAAGAAACAAAGGAAAAACACACAACAGATGTTGATTTTCTTGTTGCTGTGACTACTGTTTTGAAAGGCTGACAAAGAATTTCCAGAATTTACTGTTTTCTTGGCAGCAACACTGAAAAGCTTGCCCAACTGCAACACACATAATCTCACCTTCATTAAACTGACTCTTCAGACTTCTGATGCAGGAAGTGTTGCATGCCATCTTTGTCAAGATGAGCTGTTGTGAAAACAGCAAAACTGTTTACGGGACAGTCATACATGAGCCAGGGGATTGAACACACAAGTTTGCATGTATAAAACTGATTTTACAGAAGTCTTTTCTCTGCCATCACAGTAGTTGAAAAGTCACTTCCCCAATTTAATTATCGTATTCATTTTCAAGAAAAATCAGATTTTGAGGGAAATCCTGTGCCTCGTCTCATTTTAGAGTATCAGCTTTACATTCCTCTGGTATTGAAAGATTTCTGAAGAAGCAGCTACTTGAACGAAGGAAATGCGTTTATTACAACAGATGACCTCCAGGTACTGTTTGACTTGAGTTCTTTTAGATGTGTGTTTTCTAATTCATTTGACAAACAAGAAAGTTCTTGGGAAACAAGTCAGTTATTAAAGACTTTGTGCTTCTGGCTGAATTTTTGGGTCACTAAATTTGACAGCACTAGATGATAATCTTTCAGCTCAATTTTGAAGAAAACAGAGTTGGAAAATAACATGTTTCCATGTTGGCGTGTTTCCATGTTGGCTGAATCGGTTTTAATACAGCTGTAAAGCCACAGTAATAAAATACGTCTGCATGTTCAGGAAAACACTCATCCAAAACAAGAGGTTGCATTTAATAACCATAGTAATTGAGAGTCATTTTATATGCCTGAAAATGTTTAGGACATCTGAACAGGATTTGCAATACACAATGCAGACCCTTGTGGTATACTTAAAGGCTGCTAGAGCAACAACTGGATGCCAAAGGGAATACTCTAAGATATCTCAAATGATGATAAATTCTGTAAGACCAAGATACTTGATTTGTTTTCTGACTTTAGATTTTTCATTTGGCAAGACTGAAATTAGTTTCCTAGTGTTCTGTTTCAGAAGAAATGTGAGATCAGTTTTCATACTTCCACTGCGAGAGTTTTTCCCTCAGTTTTCCCAGTTTATTCTTTATAATGAAGGGTTTCCAATCAAAATTCTTTAAGCACTCAAAAGTCACCACTTTGGTTAAAAAAAACCACAAAACTGTACAGGCAGACTTAAATTAGTCAGGTCCCAGACTCACACCATCTAATTACGTTCAGTTAGTGCCTTACTTGAGAGGTTAACTGATCCACAATTTTGTGTCTAGCTCTAATTTAGTTTGGGACTTTTTAGCGTCTCATGTGACATGGAAATGAGTGTTATGGTAGTGCTCAGCCTAAAGACATCCAGCTGAAGCTGTTCAGAGAGTAAAAATAACTAAGATCTGCTTTGTCTCTGGAAACAAAATCAGTCTTCCCTTACTAGAAAAGGAACCTTTAGTAAGTGCTTACACAGATGGAATTAATCTAGCTTTTACTATACTTCTCAGACTGTTGCTCCACACATCCTTAAGTAGAGGCTCCATTAAATAAGTGAACTGTTACATGTGGGTTGTTCTATTTTTCTAATTATAGACAGGTATGGCTTCCAACAGCCATAACAGTAATTTAACTGGAAAAAAACATATGACACTAATAAAAGCTGCTTGTTGCTGAAGTGTGGACATCCACCAGCAGCTAGGGGGCTAGCCTAAACCTTAAATTAGAGCACAGGTGATGAGAACATACATTCACTCATTTAAAGACAATAACATAAATGGAGAAATATTTTCTATAGAATCATAGAGTCAATCAGGTTGGAAGAGACCTCCAAGATCATCCAGCCCAACCTAGCACCCAGCCCTAGCCAATCAACTAGACCATGGCACTAAGTGCCTCAGCTAGACTTTTGAACACCTCCAGGGATGGCAACTCCACCACCTCCTTGGGCAGCCCATTCCAATGCCTATCACACTCTCTGGAAAGAACTTTCTCCTAACATCCAGCCTAGACTTTCCCAGGCACAACTTGAGGCTGTGTCCCCTTGTTCTGTTGCTGATTGCCTGGGAGAAGAGACCACCCCCTGCCTGGCTACAGCCTTCAGGTAGTTGTAGACAGCAATGAGGTCACCTCTGAGCCTTCTCTTCTCCAGGCTAAACATCCCCAGCTCCCTCAGCCACTCATCATTATGACGTCAGTTTGGTCTGAAGTGAGTTTCAGACAGATTTATCTCACTGAGGCTTCAGTGCTCTGAGCAATGTTATCTAGATGAGGATGTCCTTGCTTACTACATAGGGAGTTGACTAGATGACTTTTGGAGGTTCCTTCCAACTCGGACCATTCTATGATTCTATGATTCACAGACTAATTTCGACTAAATGAGACTTGAGATATTGAATTATATTATATATTTATATTATGTTGAATTATACTATATATATATATATTGAATTATATTATACATTTAAACCTTTTATTTCATTATTCCTATTACCAGGTCTTTATGAAAAAGCATTCCTCCCTATGTAACTTTATGTAATATATCCAATATAGTAAATTCTTTAGTAATCTTATTCTTGTCATATAGCTCAGTTAATTTTCTTCAATGTCTTAAATTCTGATTATATTTGATTTTTCTATTTTTTTTCTTCACATGCTGAGATGAATTCCTTAATTTTGGATGTCATGAGGTGTGGTGAAGACAGAGTGTTCTTTTTAATGATGAAAGAGTAAATAAAAGGATGAAATTACAACTAAAATATTTGGCCTGTTTCAGAGCCTGGTGGCAGAGTCCCTTGGGAAGCAACTCAGAAGCACGAAGGAGTCCAGGATGACTGGACATTGATCAAGAGGGTAATCTTAAAGGCTCAGAAAGAGGTTCTCCCCATGTGCCAAAAGATGAGTCAGTGGGGAATACAGCTGCCCTGGCTGAATAGAGAGGTTTTATTTCTGCTTAGGGGGAAAAGGAGCATTTATGGTCATTGGAATAAGGGGAAGGGCATTTGGGAGGACTATAAGTTTGTCATGAGACATTGTAGGGGGAGAATTAGAAGGGCCAAAGCCCAACTGGAAATTCACTTGCTTTCAGCTCTTAAAGAGAACAGGAAATCCTTTTACAAATATATTATCTGCAAAAGGAGGACTAAGGAGAATCTCTGTCCTTTGTTGGATTCAGGGCACAATATAGTGATTGATGAGGAAAAGGCTGAAGTACTCAATATCTTCTTTGTCTTCAGCCTTTAGTAGTGAGACCAGTTGCATGCTGGACACCCAGCCCCCTGAGCTGAAAGAGAGGGATGAAGAGCAGAATGAAACCCCTACAGTCCAAGAGGAGATGCTCAATGACCTATGGCATTGCTTAGAAGTACACAAGTCCATGCAGCCAGATGGCATACACCCAAGAGTACCAAGGGAGGTGGTAGGGTGGCTCACCAAGTGGTGGTAGTGGCTCACCAAGCCACTTTCCATCATTTTCCTGCAGTCTTGGGGAGGTCTGTCACAACTGCCACAACTTTTGGAAGTGGAGAGTGGGGTAGTGTCCTGTCAAGATTCAAAAATTCTCTTGAAGTAAATTAAAGTGAACCAACACCAAATGAGTGATGGGTTAGGTTTATTAGATCCAACAAAAGCTCTCAGTCACTTAGACCTTAAGGACATCTGTTTGGATCAGAGGAGATAGAAAATGGGAAGAAAAGGGAGAGGGAAAAATAAAGAGAGAGAGAGTTGGATCCAGTGATGTTTTCACAAGCATAGCCCACGTCCTTCAGTAGCAGGTGTACATACTAGCAGGCTGTTCTATGGTAGATGCAAGACATGGACCTGGGAAGTTGCAGTCCTTTTATACTCTTTAAGTGGGGGCAGTTGGTGACCAGTAACTAGTGGTATTACCCAGGGCACAGTACTGGGGCCAGTTCTCTTTGACTGCATACTAAGAAAAAATTATTCACAGAAAGGATTGTGAGCCACTGGAGCAAGGAAGTGGTGGAGCCACCATCTATAGAAGCATTTAAAAGATTTGCAGATGTGGTGCCAAGGAATATGGTTTAGTGGTGACTTGGTAGGGCTAGGCTGACAGCTGGACTTGATCTGAAAGACCTCTTTCAAGCAAAATGATTCTATGACGATAGGATTATATTTTAATGTTGAATTTGAAGTAAAGCAATATAAAGCAATATTGGAAAAATATTTACATTATGAAGATAGATTTTTAAAATAAAATTTGGCAGGTGTGCTAGTTTGAGCCTAGCTGGGATATTTTAGTGAGAGGAATTAGATGATAGGCTGTGAAAAGGAAACAATGGTGATGTCTACTTCACTCAGAGGCTTGCTGAGATGTATAAAAACAAGAACACATAGATAACACAGTTCCTCTTTGGCTTTGGCTGCCTCCCTTCTCTCTCTCTAACCTGCTGTCTGTGTGACTAATTCCTGTGCTTCCTAACTCCCCTGGCCAACTCTCCAAACTCACCTTGAACGTAAGGCAAAGTTTGGGATAAGGTGGAGGGGTGGAAAGGAGGTGGAAGGGTGGTTGGGAGCCCCTCTTGGGAACTCTGGTTTCTGGGAGGGCTGTTGTGTTTCTGGATTACCTTACTTGTCTATTTCTGTCTGTAGCTGTATATATTGTAAATACCTGCTTGTATATTGTGCTAAGCTGTAACTATAAAGCTTCATTCTCATTTTTCAGCTTGGCTGAGTCTAGTCTGGGTGATTTTCACAAGACTTGGGGGGTAGGTAACACCCAAACCATCACATCAGGCTCAATAAAGCTGAATATATTTTAAAAGGAATTTCTGCACATACAATAGTACACTTTCACATTCTTGTGAGCATCAAGTAAATTAGAGTTTACATAGTTTTTATTCTTTATGCCATACATATATATTTAAATATTCTTATTGTATCTGGATATGCAAGCTTCTCATGTTCATTGATCTTGAATTAACAGCGTGAATATTTTTAGTATGTTAAGTCCACATGTGCACATTTTCTCTGAGGATCTGTGTGCAGAGATCCTTTATGAAATTATTTTATTGCACTAGTCCTACCTTTAAGAAATATTCTTTAAGTATTCCACCTCTCCCTATTTTGGCCATTTGAGCTAAATTTCTAACTCAGACATAAAAAAACCAACAACTTTGGAGCAAAGAAACTTAGATACTGATTGTAAAGTGGAAAAAAATTACTGGAGTCTCTGAGTGGAGAGGTGAACATTCCAGGGATAGGCCATAAAATGACAAAATGGATAAGTTAATGTAATTTTCATTGGAGCATTGAAAACTTTATGTCTGGAAGCACAGCTTGTATTTTTCCCTTTGCTGCTTCTGCTACACCTGCTGCTATCTTCCCCTGCCACTGTTTCGGGTGCTGCTTTGCTGCTTCACCACCACTTGTCCCTATCCCCATATTCTCTAAGGTTATATTCAGTTATAGTTTATTTTGTCTATACTGGTTGATTCTATGATTCTATGATTTAGTTTAAGCTGTAAAAATACAAATTCTTTTTTTCCTGACTTTCCTAATTTTGAGCTGTAATGAGTTTACTCTCTCTGGAGCAGGTTTATAACAAGTTACTCAGGGAGGCAACCACTCTAACCCATCACAACTACGCTGAACTCCAAAATGTGTTGTATGTATTTGTACAGGCAGTAATGATCTCTATATTATCCTTCAGGAAATCAGTTTAGCTAAAATTAAATTGCATTGCATTTTCATCTGTTTATGCAGATAAAGATAGGTAATACAGAATGTTATATTCAATATTGAAGGGTGGCAGTTACAGATAAAAATGAAATATTGAAATAGTACACCATAGGTTCTGATAAAGCAAGGAGAGAGTAATCTAAAGGAAATATTTAAAGAAGAGGGCCTAAATTCCTCAATCCTTACATTATCCAAAGAGGGCCTAAGTTCCTCAATCCTTAGATTACCCAAATACTTATCACCATAAGTCAAAAATAGTGAACAGTCATCAGGTAGTTGGAGAGTTAGATTTCCCAAGCTGATATAGAAAAATAAGCCTCTAATTAAAAGGTCATTGAAATAAGAATTATGAAGAGTAATGACTGACCTTGGGGTAAGAAAAGAAGACAAAACAAAACCAATGAAAAACAAACACGCAACAAAAAAACAAGTAACCAACCAACCAACCAAAAATCCCTGAACAATTAAAATTCAAAAGTATACTGGGGAGAAGAGGAAAAGACCTAATAAAAATAGATAAAGCATTTTTTAAATGTGAACAAAAAAAAATGGAGCAAAGCTGGAGATGAGTAGGTTCAGGCTGGATGTAAGGAGGAAGTTCTTCAGCATGAGAGTGATGAGAGCCTGGAATGGGTTGCCCAGGGAGGTGGTTGAGGCCCCGTCCCTGGAGGTGTTTAAGGCCAGGCTGGATGAGGCTCTGGCCAGCCTAATTTAGGGTAGAGTGTCCCTGCCCATGGCAGTGTGGTTGGACCTAGATGATCCTTGTGGTCCCTTCCAACCCTGACTGATTCTGTAACAATCTAACCAAGGTGCAAAGTACAAATTTCTATTAAACTAAGACAGGAAAAGTAGTGTCAGCAGAAATTGTGTAGACACATGGTAATTATCTAAAAGATCCTAAGTGAATCTTATTTCTTTTTAGGTTTTGTCCTGAGGTCTGATATAGTGATAAACCTACTAAAATTTAGTATCCTTATTGCAGTGGTTTTGGTGTCCCCCGCCCCCCCTCCACTTTAGAAATCACCCAGACTAGACTCAGTCAGCTCTGGAAATTTGAATGAAGCTTATATTTACAGCTGGCACAATATACAAGCAGATATTTACAGTATATACAGATATATACAGTAATATACAAGGTAAAAAGGTAATACAGACACAACTCCCCTCCCAGAAACCTGAGTCCCCAGGAGGGGCTCTCAACCACCCCCTCACCTTCCCCCTACCCCTCTCAACCTTTCCCCAGTCCCAAGGAAGAATGGAGGCTCGGCCAGGGGGATTAAGAAGCAAAGGTGAATCAGCCAAAAAAGCAAATGGAGGGTGAGGTTAGAAAGCAAGATGGAGTTCAGCCAGCAGCCGCAGCTCTCCCCAGCAGGCAAAGAGCCAAGAGCAAATCCCAGAGTGAAGTGCAGAGCAAAGTGACCTTATCTAATGTTTTGTTTTTCCTTTCTACACACCTCACCAAGACTGTGATTGAAGTAGACATCACCATTGTTTTCATTTTCTCAGCCTATGATCCAGTTCTCACCAAAACATTCTAGCTAGGCTCAAACTAGCACACTTACGTAGTGCCGTATTTCATCGTATGACATTTCAGAGATACATGCCATACAGAAATATAACTGCACTTAATTCAGTGGTGTTACAAGAATTCCAGTCCATTCCTTTCTTTATTTTTTAATCTATTTCATCTTAATTCTCTGGGCACTCTATAAGGCTGCTATCAGTGAATGTTAAAGTACTAGCTTTAACTGCAGTCTGTTAACAGGTGTTTATTTAGTTGTGCCTTGAGGTGAAATATTTCTCCTGAGACTAGAGTTCGAAGGAACTCATTTGCTAGATAATTTCCTACAAGTATGTATATTTTATATTATGTCATTTTATTAATCAAATAGAAACTAGATCTAGGTTCTAATGACCTTGAATTAGATACTGTGTAGGCAAAGTCACCGACTGAGATAAATATATTACTTATTGAAGATATCATCGGCTGTGAACAACCACTGCCAAACAATTTCTGGTCCATGTTTAAAGTCACATGATTAAATACTGTCCTTCCCTGTTTTACAAAGATTGATTTAGCAGTCAAAGAGTGTACACTGCACTTATTTTTTTCTAATTTCACTCCAAGATAATCCTTTGCTCCTTTGAGCTGGAAGGGATGGCCTTGCTTCACCTTTCTTTTTTAATCCTTTCAAACTGATACCTGAGAGCCCCTCAGGCACTCTGGTAATTGGTGAGGATACAAGGTGAATATATAATAAACAAATGTCTTTGAAGGAAGACAAAAGAAAAGAGGAGAGAATAAAAGTCAGATAAGACATCTGTGCTAGTTTGAAGATAGCTAGAATGTTTTGGTGAGAAGAATTAGATTACAGGCTGTGAAAGGGAAACAATGGTGATGTCTACTGCACTCACAGGCTTGCTGAGATGTATAAGAACCAGAACATAAACATAGATAACACAGTCACTGTCTGGGCTTTGGGCTGAACTTCTCTCCCTCTCTCTAACCTAACCTGCTGTCTGTGTGACTAAACCCATCTGCTTCCTAACGCCCTTGGGCAACCTTCCAAACTTACCTTGAGTGTAAGTCAAGATCTAGGGTAAGGTAGAAGGAGGTGAGAGGAAGGTGGAAGGGTGGTTGAGAGCCCTTTCTGGGGACTCAGGTTTCTGGGAGGAGTGCTGTGCTCCTGCATTACTTTTTAAACTGGTATATATTGTATACTGTATATATTGTATATATTTAACTTGTATAACTATATATATTGTAAATACCTGCTTCTATATTGTGCTAAGCTGTAAATATAAAGCCTCACTCTAATATCCAGCTCAGCTGAGTCTAGTCTGGGTGATTTTCACAAGAGAGTGGGGGGGGTGGGTAACACCTAAACATCATAACATCACATCAGTGAAAAGTTATTAGTATATGAATCATTGGAAAGTAACACCAAAGTTCCTTTCATATGTCAGATAATGAATAATCAACTGGCACTCAAGATTTCTTTATAATTCCATTTGTAGTCTTTTTTTCCTGACTCTCAATCACTATATATTTTTCTGTTTATTGCAGTTTGGTTCTCAACACACTCAAGCCAAGTCAAATGACTCAGATTGTTGATGTATTTAGAAGCAAGGAAGAAATTAAAACAACACAGGTATTTCAACAATAAAAATTATATACTTGTTTGTAGAAGTTAAGTAGCTGGAAGGCTATTTTGAAAAATCTAGATATCACTTCTTATTTTGGCAGCGATTTTGAAAGGAACAAACTCTTGAGTGCTGTACTTCTTATGGCTCCTAGTTCTGGGCTCCTCAATTCAAGACAGATGTTGAGATACTGGAACATGTCAGAGAAGGGTGACAAAGCTGGTTAGAGGCCTGGAACACAAGGCCTGTGAGAGGAGGCTGAGGGAGCTTGGGGTTGTTTAGCCTGGAGAAGAGGAGGCTCAGGGGTGACCTCATTGCTGTCTACAGTTACCTGAAGGGAGGTTGTATCCAGGTGGGGGTTGGTCTCTTCTGCCAGGCAAACAGCAATAGAACAAGGGGACGCAGTGTCAAGTTGTACCAGGGGAGGTCTAGGCTGGATGTTAGGAGGAAATTGTTGCCAGAGAGAGTGATTTGTGATTGGAATGGGCTGCCCACGGAGGTGATGGAGTCGCCATCCCTGGAAGTGCTCAAGAAAAGACTGGCTGAGGCACTTAGTGCCATGGTCTAGTTGATTGGACAGGGCTGAGTGATAGGTTGGACTGGATGATTTTGGAGGTCTCTTCCAACCTGGTTGATTCTATGATTCTGTGATTTTGTGAAATAATTTGGTCCAGGTCATATTTCAATCCACAAGACTTTAGTGTAATTTCTGCTGATTATGTATTTCAGATATTTCCATCACATGTATTGTACTTTAACTCCAGTGCTATCTTGTTTCTCATATATATGCAGATGAATCACATTGTGTATATCAATGCATTAATTTCTTATGAATCTTATAGTGTTTGCTATAATTATGATTAATATTGTTATAACTATTTTCATTTTATTATTTGCTATTAGCAATAAGAATTTGTTCTAGTGTTACCATAAAGCCTAGAAATGTGTTATAGGGTAAGATCCCGGTTGTAGCAGTGCTGAATAACACAAAGGGAAGGGAGGGGGAAGACAAAAAAAGAAAAATACAAAGCACTTGCAAGTTACTGTAAAAGCAGTGTTTCAGGTGCCTATCTAAAAGCTTTAAGGTATCTAAAACTTCAACACAGAACTGGAAGCAGGGGCTAAGCTGATGAAAAACCCAAATCGTTCTGGACCAGCAGCTGAGGACCAGACTTGGCTTATGACATTGAAAATGATGTTCGAGCCTGAGTCACTGATGATGTGAAAGAAACAGCTCTATGTGTCCTCTACAGTTTCTGTATTGAAGTACTACACAAAGATCAAAGACAGCTTCCCCTGAAAGGGATTGGGTTACTCAGACTATGTTAAGAATCAGTAAGAAACAATTTAACTAATCTTCCTTGTTAATGATCCTTCTTTGGTCAATGCAGAAAATTTAACCCCCCCCAAACAAAGTTTATTTGGAAAAGAGTGGAGTGATAAAGAACACCACTCAGACCCTGCAGTGATACAGTAGCAACAACATTTTAATTCCAAAGAGTTTGCTTCTAAGAGTTGCAAAATATCTTTTATATAGAATCATAGAATGGTTTAGGTTGGAAGGGACCTCAAGGATCATCCAGCTCCAACCCCCTGCCATAGGCAGGGACACCTCCCACTAGAGCAGGTTGCCCAAGGCCTCATCCAACCTGGCCTTAAACACCTCCAGGGAGGAAGCATCCACAACCTTCCTGGGAAACCTATTCCAATGTCTCACCACCCTCGCTGTAAAGAGCATTCTCCTAACACCCAGTCTAAATCTCCCCTCTTCTAGTTTAAACCCATTACCCTTTGTCCTGACATTACTAGACCTTGTAAATAGTCCCTCCCCAGCTTTCCTATAGGCCCTCTTCAGATACTGGAAGGCCACTATAAGGTGTCCTTGAAGCCTTCTCTTCTCCAGGCTGCAGAGCCTCAACTCTTGTAGCNCTGCAGGACCTATTTGGCCTTGTTGAATGTCATGAGGTTGGCCTGACCCCACCTCTCCAGCCTGTCCAGGTCCCTCTGGATGGCATCCCTGCCCTCTAGCAAGTTGGCTGTGACACATAGATGGTATCATCTGCAAACTTGCTGAGGGTGCACTCAATTCCTCTGTTCATATCACTGGCAAAGATGTTAAACAGCATATGAGTGAAGGGAAAGTGTGTTTATGTTTATTCTCTACTCATTTAAATTACAGCCATTTGTCAGCCTTGCCTATTCTGTAATATTGTTCTGATCTATGTCTCTTCTTCTTTTTCTCAAGTGTGTGGTATTGCATCCATACTGGTCAGGCCAGATAATTCATGGACATTTATTTTTTACTGCAATTTCAAAACACAGATTTAAAAGGAAACCCCAAAGTATGCAAGATATGAATGCAGTCTAGAGACAGACTTTCTCAGAACTTCAGAATCGCTGGAGTTTGCCATCTTACAGGAAGAATAATTGCTGTATAGATTAAGTCTTTTAAAATGACTTAGAATTTCTCTCTGTATTTGCTGTGACTTTAGCACCAAAATTTCTCTTATATTGCAGATGTTCACAGAAACTAGACAATTTTTATATACACCAAAATATTAGACAAGTAAACTTGCAAAATTAAGAGCCCTTGATAAACAAGTTATAGACAGAAATAAGAGTTAAATTTACAATTATTTATTTGACTGTTCTGATCTAGCCAATGTTAATTTTATTGAATGGGGTTTAATAGGATGTGACAGTTTGGGTGTTATCCACCCCCCTACTTTTATGAAATCACCCAGACTACATTCATCCGAGGTGGAAATTAAGGAATGAAGCTTTATACTTACATTTTAGCACAATATACAAGCAGGTATTTACAATCTATACAGCTATAGACTGAAATACACAAGTTAAAAAGTAATACAGAAACACAACACACCTCCCAGAAACCAGAGTCCTCAGGAGGGGCTCCCAACCACCCTTCCATGTCCTTTCCACCCCTCTACCTTATCCCAGACATGGTTCAAGGTGAGTTTGGAGAATTGGCCAGGGGAGTTAGGAAGCAAGAGGATTAGTTACATAGCAAGTTAGGGAGAGAAGTGCATGCAGCCAGAGAGCAACTCTGTTATCTATGTTTGTGTTCTTGTTTTTACACAGCCAGCCTGTGAGTCAAGTACACATCACTCTTGTTTCCTTTTCACAGCCTATAATCTAATTCTTCTCACCAAAATAATCTAGCTAGCTTCAATCTAGCACATAGGATTAAGGTGGATAGTGTCTATACAAATGAAGAATTGTGGAGAGTTCAAATATGATGTGGTTTGGAAGTCTTCCACCCACCCCCACTTGGAAACAGCAGGCTAACTCAGATGACTTGGAGGTAAAGATGAAGCTGTATTTACAGTATAGCACACATTTACAAGCATGTGTACACAGTATTTACACATACTTACAATTATATACAAGTTAGAAGTGATACAGAAATTGAAAATCCCTCCCAGGCAGTGAAAACACCCATCGGGATTCACAACCAACCCCCTCCTCTCCCTTCCCACCCCTTTTATCTCAGAAATAACCAAAGAAGCCCCCATAACGTTTGTGTGATTAATTGCAGAGATCAGAAGGTGAGATATCAGAGCTGATGAGGGGTTAGAAGGAAATTATTATATCAGGTTACACAGGTTCAGGCAGAGGAGTGAACAAGGCAAAGCAGCCAGGCACAGACTGAGAACTTTATTTATATTTTGACTTCTTATATCTCTCAGCACACCAGTGGGTGATATAGACATCACCATTATTTTCTTTTCACAGTCAGTGATCTAATTTCTCTCATTAAAATATTCTAATTAGCCTCAAACCAGTACAAAATAAGAAAGGGGCTGGATGATCTTGGAGGTCTCTTCCAACCTGGTTGATTCTATGAATCTATGATTACAACAATTCTCATGCATATTCTAAAGGACAATAGAGTGAACCATTGCTCACCTCACCTTCATTTCCACCAAAAGCAATCCTGGCTTTTGCATTGCATACACTGCACACTATTTGCAGGTCTCTTGTTCAATGCCAGTCAATTGATTGGACACTCACTGTCTACTGAAAGGACCAGCTGATGAAAGAAGATCCACTAGGCTCACCAGTCACTGCTTATGAGAAAGATCACCCTCAAACTGAGAGTGAATAGCTACTGCATCGTAAGACTCTCAAGCAATTGCAGAACAACACACCATACCACTAGGCAACTACTATGATGTTATGTTAACTGTACTTATCATCTGTTACAAATAAGCAAAGATTATTTTATGACCTTGTTTCTTTGTGTGGTTAAGTACAATGCCTTTTTTCTTCTGTTTTTTTTCCCCTCCATTTTCTTTTCTTCGATCTTTACCCTAAACAGACTGCCAGCTATCACACAAAACCAATTCCATTTCTCCAGTCAGCCATCTTGTCCTATCTGCCTCAGTATTGATCCTTATTTCTCCTGTCTTATGGTTTTGACATCTGTCACCTCACCTGCTCTTTCTTCCTACTGTTTATATGATCTTTCAACAGGCTTATTTCAGTCTATACTAACACTGTGTTAAACTGAATACAAATCACATTGGATTACTCCAAGGACACTTATTTTTCTCAGAGTTTTCTTTAACCTTTTTCCAACAGTTTTTTTTAAATCTACACAAGGGCAAATCAGAAGCCACAATGGGAACTAACCTGTGTCCCAGTGTGGAGAACAGTGAGAATGATATTGTAGGAATGTCAAGAGAGTCTCTGCATAACATTCAGACATTCTAAGAAATCAGTGATTGGATTGCTGGACAGAAAGATGATCCATGAAAAAGCCTTCCATTGTTAAGTGGTCAGTGAAAATGACAAAACTTAAAAGATTGGAGGTTATTCTTCCCCTGTACTCAGCATTGGTCAGGCCACACCTTCAGTACTGTGTCCAGTTCTGGGGCACTCAATTCAAGAGAGATGTTGAGATACTGGAACACGTCCACAGGAGGGCGACAAAGCTGGTGAGAGGCCTGGAATACAGTCTGTGAAGAGAGGCTGAGGGAGCTGAGGGTGTTTAGACTGGAGAAGAGGAGGCTCAGGGGTGACCTCACTACTGTCTACAGCTACCTAAAGGGACGCTGTAGCCAGGTAGGGATTGGTCACTTCTGCCAGGCAATCAGCAATAGAACAAGGGGACACAGTCTCAAGTTGTGCCGGGGGAGGTCTAGGCTGGGTGTTAGGAGGAAGTTCTTGCCAGAGAGAGTGATTGGTATTGGAATGAGCTGCCCAGGGTGGTGGTGTCACCATCCGTGGAGGTGTTCAAGAATAGACCAGATGGGGCACTCACTGCCATGGTCTAGTTGATTGGATAGGGCTGTGTGATAGGTTGGGCTGGATGGCCTCGGAGGTCTCTTCCTACCTGGTTGATTCTATGGCTCTAAGTATATATTCCAACAATCTGCAGTACAGGAGCGGGTATACAAGGTGTGTATCTAAGCTCCCTTTATAGTCAGTCAATACAGCCAACAAAGATTAAAGAGCAATTTCATCCTAATGCAGACATCAGAGGTTAAGGTATTTGTTTACCATCATTTGAGAAGTCTTTTTTTATGTCTTTAGTTGCTGATTCAGAAAGGTGCAGCTCTCTTGCAGGTCCTGCACCAAATACAACAGCCCTATATGGCTATTTGGCTGTCTTAATACGTCTCAAAAAGCACTCCATTCCCATGTCTGGCCATCTGAATAAATCTGCATGTCTAAATATTTTGTGCAGTTTAAATGAATGTACAAAACAGAATTCTATGCAACTGCCACTGCTTAAGTAAAAATGGTACAGAGATTCACTAATCTGACTAGGGATTTTTTTTATTAGCTAAGATTAGTTAAATTCAAAAGGGCTCTATCATATAGTTGAGTACACAGAGGTGAAAAAAATACTCCAGCTAACCAAAGTACTTAATAAAGCACAAGGGCCCATAGTCAACAATGATACACACCTAACATGTGCTTAAACATTTTACTGTTTGAAGAGCAAACAGAGCCTTGCAAGAGAACTAATTGCTTTCAAGTAAGTTGCCTCACATCTGAAAATGAGAATCAGTGTGTCTCTAGCCCAGCTGTGATCTGTTTATACCAAAACAACCATATATTTACAAACAGAGGAGGACTGTTACAACATGAGATATTTGGAAGAAAACAATATTGTTAGTAATTTTCAGTTTGAAATATATTTATTTATCATTGAATGTTATGATAATCTTAGGAGTTGCTTTTGCCATGAAAAGGTGATTTTTTGTTTTAAACTCACACAATATTTTTTACTAAATTCCTTATAAACAACAGAATGGCTCCAACACTTTCATTTTTAGATGTCCCTATTCAACTGTAGGCTGCTTCTGCACAGGTAACTACAACTACTTAGAATCATAGAATCAGTCAGGGTTAAAAGGCATCACAAGGATCATCTAGTTCCAACCCCCATGCCACGGGCAGCGACACCCTAACCTCGATCAGGCTGGCCAGAGCCTCATCCAGACTGGCCTTAAACACCTCCAGGGATGAGGCCTCAACCACCTCCCTGGGCAACCCATTCCAGG
Source organism: Tricholaema leucomelas (assembly GCA_013400475.1). Taxonomy (NCBI): domain Eukaryota; kingdom Metazoa; phylum Chordata; class Aves; order Piciformes; family Lybiidae; genus Tricholaema lacrymosa; species Tricholaema leucomelas. Next base: position 117,493 of record WAAF01020583.1, read on the forward strand.
CTCTCATCACTCTGATACTGAACAACTTCCTCCTCATGTGCACTCTGAACATACCCACCTCCAGCTTTGTTCCATTCCCCCTAGTCCTGTCACTCTCTGAGAGACTAAAAAGTCCCTCCCCACCTTTTCTGTAGGCCCCCTTAAGATCCTGGAAGGTCACAATAAGGTCACCTGGGAGCCTCCTCTTCTCCAGACTGAACAGCCCCAACTCTTTCACTCTGTCCTCATAGCAGAGGTGCTCCAGCCCTCTGATCATCCTCGTGGCCCTTCTGTGGACACACTCCAGCACATCCACATCTTTCTTGTAATGGGCACTCCAGAACTGGATGCAGTACTGCAGATGGGGTCTCACCAGAGCAGACTAGAGGGGGAGAATCTCCTCCCTCGACCTGCTGGCCACACTTCTCTTGATGCATCCCAGGATCTGCTTGGCTTTCTGGGTTGCAAGTGCATACTGCTGACTCATACTGAGCTTCTCACCCAGCAGCAACCCCAAGTCCCTCTCCTCAGGGCTGCTCTCCAGCCAGTCACTGCCCAGCCTGGATTTATGCTTTGTATTGCCCCAACCCAGATGCAGGACCTTAAACTTACTTAACAGGTAATAAGCTGCCTCTCACTGACAAACGTTGCTGAGACTTAGCATCTTTATCATTTCTTCCTTCACATTAAAGAAAAATTCCAGTTGTAGGTAAGGGTTAAAGTTGAACTTGAATCAGAGATCATGTATCTTATGAGAGTCTGCACATTTTATGTTTCTAGCTTGGTTCATGCCTTGGCCACAGTTTAGGTTTGCCCATAGGGACTGATAAGATTTCAAGGGTTTTTTCTTCTTTTTCTTTCCTGTAACTTACTTCATTTCCAAATAATGTAAAGAACCTGGCATGTACCATCTTTGACAAGTCAGAATGATTATTTCTAGAGTACTGTCAGGTTAGATAAGCTTTCCATCCCGTGTTAAAGCCCGAGTTGAAGTGTTTAATTCTATCACAACCTTACAGAGTTTGACAGAATGACACTAGGAATCAACTGATACATGGAGGAAGTACATCTGGAAATTGAATGATTCATTAAACTTTTAGAATATGTCTTCCTCTGAAAGTTTCAACATTTATTAATGTAATTCATATTAGAAGTTGGTATAAGATTTCAAAGCATTAAAACTTTCCCAGGTCCATGAGATCAATCGAGCTATCTATCTATTTATACATGTATGTATGTATGTGTATACATATACATGTGTAAGCAGAGACACACTTACATGTATGTATGTATATATGTGTGTGTGCATATATATGTGTAAGTGAGACATAACACTATCATAAGCATTAAAGTTACGTGCATACCTTATTCCTTCTGGTCATTGGTGGTTTCTTGTTTGGTTGGTTTTTCTTGCCTTTGCTTGTTTTTAATTACTATTTTCCTAGTAGTTTTCTGTTTCTGTGGACACACACACACAAAAAAAGATTTATTTTACATCTACTGAAGGTCAGTTTCATTATGGTATGGATGTGTGTGATGGTTTGGGTGTTACCTGCCCCCCCACACTTAAGAAAATCACCCAGACTAGACTCAACCAAGCTGGAAATTAGAACACTTAGCACAATATACAAGCAGGTATTTACAATATAGACAGCTATAGACAGAAATAGGCAAGTTAAAAATGTAATACAGAAACACAACCGCCCTCCCAGAAACCAGAGTCCCCAGCAGGGGCTCCCAACCACCCCTCCACCTCCTTCCCACCCCTCTACCTTATCCCAGACTTTGCCGTATGTTCAAGGTGAGTTTGGACAATCGTTCGGGGGGGTTAGGAAGCAGATGGATTAGTTACACAGACAGCAGGTTAGGGAGAAAAGGGAGGCAGCCAGAGCCAGAGAGAGCAACTCTGTCATCTATGTTTGTGTCCCTGTTTTTATACATCTCAGCAAGCCTTTGAGTGAAGCAGACATGACCACTGTTTCCTTTTCACAGACTATAATCTAATTCTTCTCACCAAAATACTCTAGCTAGCTTCAAACTAGTACAATGTGAAAATACAAATGGTGTATCCCTGTACCTAGCAGGACAACTTGACCAAAAAAACATGGAAGTTCATGGGAAAAATAGAGATTGTGGTAATTTGGGCTAGTTGCCCTTTAAGAAGACCACAAAGAGCAAGTCCTCTGAAAAGAGATAGGGACAGACCTGGTTATCCCAGGATATTGTACAGGATATATTACAACAATGCTCATGCATATTCTAAAGGACACTGGAGTGAACCATTGCTCACCCTGCCTTCATTTCCACCAAAAGCAATCTTGGTTCTTGTGTTACACATGCTGCACACTATTTGCAGGTCTCCCTTGTTCAATGCCAGTTGGTCGATTGGACACTCGCTGTCTACTGAAAGGACCAGCTAGCAAAGGAAGATCCACTAGGCTTATGATAAAGGCCACCCTCACAGTGAAGGTGAATAGCTACTGCATCATCAGACTCTCAAACAATTGCAGAACAACACACCATACCACTAGGCAACTACTATGATGTTATGTTAACTGTACTTATCATCTGTTACAAATAAGCAAAGATTATTTTATGACCTTGTTTCTTCGTGTGGTTAAGTACCAGGCCTTTTTTTCTTCTGTTATACATTGTAACATACAGGATATTGAGATATTATTATTGTATTCCACTTTCCAGTATCATAACTTACAAAGCAGTATGTTGCTAATATCTGTCCCTTCTCCCTGCCTCTCCTCTCTTGGTTTCTCTCTTCAGGAAGAGCGTGCATCCCTCCTCATCTCAGGCTTTGTGTGAGGGCAGATGGCTTCTAGCTGGCAGAGACTTTTGAGATGTGTCATGGGGCCTCATGAGACCTTGTAGGCCTGAGGTGGAGAGGGCAATTTTGGCCTACTCTCAGGGCTCCTGAGATTGGATGGGTGCAAGATTCTAGGTTTTGATCTGGTAAGCTTGGCCTAGTTTAAAACTGCATCCATTCTACCTGAATGCCTTTTGTACTTGTAAATAGAACCTCCCCTGAAGCTTCCAATCATGTGCAGCATTTTCATTTTTACTCCCCAAAATTCAGTATCTGAAGGGGGCCTACAAAAAAGCTGAGGAGGGACTTTTCAGGGTATCAGGGAGTGACAGAACTAGGGGGAATGGAGCGAAGCCCGAAGTGGGTAGGTTCAGACCAGACGTGAGGAGGAAGTTGTTCAGCATGGGAGTGGTGAGAGCCTGGAATGGGTTGCCCAGGGAGGTGGTTGAGGCCCTGTGCCTGGAGGTGTTTAAGGCCAGGCTGGATGAGGCTCTGGCCAGGCTGATCTAGGCTAGGGTGTCCCTGCCCATGGCAGGGGGGGTGGAACTAGATAATCCTTGTGATCCCTTCCAACTCTGACTGATACTATGATTCTATGAAATGAGTAAATATCTTTTCTGTCCTCTGGTATCGGGTAGCTCATGGTCCCAACCAACAGAGAGATATACTTAACTCCACAGTAACGAATGCATGTAAAGAAGTGATTGTATCACTTTTTTTTTTTTTTAATTCTTTGCACCATTCTACAATCTAAATAGGGGGAAATGTATCTGAAGCAAGAAGTGAAAAATTACTGAGGTTTTTGTGATGGTTTAGGTGTTACCTGTCCCCCCATTCTTATGAAATCACCCAGACTAGACTCAGCCAAGCTAGAAATTAAGAATGAAGCTCTATATTTACAACTTAGCACAATATACAAATGGATATTTAAATACACACAGCTATAGACAGAAATACAGAAGTTAAAAAGTAATATAGAAATACAACAGCCCTCCCAGAAACTAGAGTCCCCAGGAGGGAATCTCAGCCACCCTTCCACCTCCTTTCCACCCCTCTACCTTATCCCAGACTTTGCCTTATGTTCAAGGTGAGTTTTGAGGATTGGCCAGGGTTGTTAGGAAGCAGACAGATTAGTTACACAGACAGCAGGTTAGGGGGAGAAGCACAAGCAGCCAGAGAGCAACTCTGTTATCTATGTTTATGTTCTTGTTTTTACACATCTCAGCATGCCTCTGAGTAAAGCAGACATCACCACTGTTTCCTTTTCACAGCCAACAATCTAATTCCTCTCACTAAAATATACCAGCTAGGCTCAGACTAGCATAGTTCTGCAAACAGATTTGGAGCAAAAAACTGAAGATGCTCAATTTATGCAAGCCTTAGAAACAGGTTGATTACACTCCATTAACACCCAATATGAAAAAAGATATTTCTACGATACATATTTTTCAATGTAATGAAGAAAAGGTTTCCAAGATCCAGTAGTAAGAAGCAAACCTAGATAAAACTTGAGTAGTATTATGCTAGTTTAATAGTTGTCGGTGGAAATCACAGCCAGAGTCACAATGCAGACACCAAAGTCGTTGAAATCGTGCTCCCTTTATTGCGGTGATACAGCATCTTTTGTGCCAAACTTAGAAGAGGCATATTCAGCTACCTTAGTTAAGATTGCTACATGTGGAAGGCACAGATAGGTTAAGACTTAAAGAAAACAATGGCAGGGTCAGCTTCCTTCGGCCAGCAGATCCTGCCCCCTTGCAGATGAACATGGGGGTTTGTTTCATCACCTTAGTTCCTGCCTCCGGGATGGGCTCAAGGACACTCTTCGCAGCACGGGTTGCTCATGTTTATCAAATCATGTCCTCTGTCAGCAAGAAATGCTTCCACAAATAGTTACACGTGTTCATCATGAGAACAGTGTACCCTTGGATGCATGGGATTCTCCTTCACTTCAAGATTTTAATGCAAGAAAGACAGCTTTTCACTGAAAATTCCTGTCTCATTGCAAAGCTATGAAATTGAGACATTTTCAAGTGACGTTCCAATGGGTTTAGTTGCACGATAAGCCAAAACAGATTAAGATCCCTTCTGGTCAGAAAATGAATAAATGAGTACCAACTTCCCTAAGGGCTACTACAGGGCCATGAAGATGATTAGGGGAGTGAGGCATGTCTCCTGTGAGGAAAGACTGAGTGACCTGAGTCTTTTTTGGCCTGGAGAAGACTAAGAGGAGACCTTATCAATGATGACAAATATGTAAGTGGTGGATATCAGGAAGGCACAGCCAGACTTTTTTCAGAGGTTCCCAGTGGCAGGATATTAGAAACACAAAACAGTGGAAAATGACAAGGTTTCACATTGCTGATGTAACACTTGATGACCAGAGAAGGCACTGAGAATGGGTGGAAATATGGTGATCTGTGTTGTCATGGGACCAGGGAGAAATGTGGGAGAGGTGAAGGCTCTACAGTTCTGCTCATCCACTTATCGCCCACAATACTGCTGACCAGAGAATTTATACCAAAATTAAGAAATGTTCTGTGGTTTGAGTGCAAGGAGCAATAGCTTGATCACAGTCTCCGACATGCATTCTACACAGCAGTAGATAACAGGGTATAAATATTATCTCAATTTCATTCCCATTTTGAGAGAAACGAGAATTTGACTCCAAATAATAGAAACAGATGATTGGTTTGTCCTCCTCATCCTTTCCCCAAAAAAAGGAATGCCTGTGACCTTAGATGCATCAAATGCTTCCTTAGGAAATCAAGCCTGTGATTGCAATTGTATCACAGAATCACAGCATGTCAGGGGCTGGAAGAGACCTCAAAAAATCATCTAGTCCAGCCCCACTGCAGAGCAGGATCTCCTATACCAGATCACATAGGAACGCATCCAGGTGGGTCTTGAATATCTCCAGAGAGGCAGAGTCCACAACACCCCTTGGCAGCCTGTTCCAGTGTTCCATCACCCTCACAGTGAAATAAATTTCCCTCATGTTTACAAAGAACTTCTTATGCCTCAACTTCCACCCATTGCACCTTGTCCTGTCATTGGGCATTATCAAAAAGAGCCTGTCTCCATCCTCTTGGCACTCATCCTTAACATGTTAATGAGGTCACCCCTCAGTCTCCTCTTCTCCATGTTAAAGATCCCTAGCTCACTCAGCCTCTCCATGTAAGAGAGATGTTCTACTCCTTTAATCATTTTTGTGGCCCTGCACTGGACTCCCTCAAGCAGTTCTATGTTCTTCTTGAACTTGAGGTCCCAGAACTAGACACAATACTCCAGATGCAGACTCACCAGGGCAGAGTAGAGAGAGAGGAGAACCTTTCTCAACCTACTAACCAGACCCCTTCTAACACACCCTAGAACGGCACTGGCTCTCCTGGCCACAAGTGCACATTGCTGGCTCATTTTCAACCTCCCATTCACTAGGACCCCCAGGTCCTTTTCACCTTCACTGCCTTCCAACAGGCCAGTCCCCAACCTACATTGATACCTGGGATTGCTTTTTCCCAGGTGCAAGACTCTACACTTGCCCTTGTTGAATTTCATTAAATTTCTCCCTGTCCTTGTTGAATTTCATTAAGTTTCTCTTAGAGCTAAAGAGGTGCTCTGCAGTTTAGTGCATTTGTCTGGCAATCTTAGAGAATCTGTATATATTACATATGAATAAACCATAATATCCATGCACCAAACTGCTTCATTTGGATACAGCTGAACCTACAGCAGACAGATCGTTTGTGCATCTTGTGTGAGGCCTATACTCATGGCAATAACTGGCATATCTATTAAGAGATAAGTCCAGCTACCCCTAGCCCCTCTAATTTCTGAGGCCCAAATTGATCAGTCACTAAATGTAACACAGGGCAAGGAGCAATGAGCACAAATTAGAACACAGGAGCTTCCATCTAAGTATGAGGAGAAACTTCTTCACTTTGAGAGTGGCGGAGCATTGGAACTGGCCACCCAGCAAGGTTGTGGAGTCTGTTTCTTTGGATATTTGAAACCTGCCTGGACATGCTCCTGTGCAACCTGCTCTAGGTGAATCTGCCTTAGCAGCAACTTTCTAATTTGCTGATAGCTCAGCAAGTACTCTCTGGTATGTCATAACCAGGGAGTGAATCATATGAAAAGAAAACTTAGGAGAAAAGAAAATTGAACACCAAAAGCAGACTAGAGCTTTCTAGATTCCTTAAAGTGAAGTGAAAGGTGAAATAGGAAATCTTCTGTGTTTTGTGCTTGATTGTAGATTTCTCTAAAGTAAGATGACAAAATAAATGTATTTAGAAGAACCTTTTTTTTTTTTCATTTTTAGTTCACCTATCTGTCTTGTCACAAAATAGATTGGTATGGGGTTTTTTTGGTAGCTTTATACAGTGATGAATGTATATGATAACCTTCAAAGAGTAAAACTTAACAGCATTGCCTATGCTTATCAAAACTGTTTATGCTTAAGACACGTTAAAAAAAATTCTCCCTCCCATCTTCTGTTTCACTCATCTATTGTACCTGTCTCAAACATTATGGATTCTTAATTCTTTGATGGGCAGTTAGATATCCCTTGGCAAATTTCCGTCTAGTGGTGTGCAAAGAAGTATTCTGCAGGGCTCTGATTTGTAACGTCAATCAACTGCTGTGTAAGACAGATGTTTCAATTATGTGACTGCATTTGTATAGGTAGAAGTGCCTTGTCTAGGAACATGTCTCAAAAGAAATTTAATTTATTTGTAGTCTATAATTCTTGCAGTTAAGGACTATTTTGTGAATGTTGTTAGCAAAATGCACAACTACATTCTGCTGGTGAATATCCACATATGAGAGCAGAGGATCTGACTTACAAAATGAACCCCAAAACTCCTGCAGAGTTATGAAATAGGTGTATTTTATTACAGTGCTGGGTGCAGGCAGGATCGCTCCATCAATCCTGCACACCCCAGGCTGGCACAAGCCACAGTTTATGTCACAAGAGCATGCATAGTCATAGTAAGAGGTAGGGTTATTACAATTATTTCTTGGAGTGCATTAACGTAAGTATTTTTCCATTCTCCGCCCCAATTCCAACCCACTCTGGTGGTCCTGGAATGGTTATCTGCTATGAATACCTCACACAGTCTTCCTCACAGGATGTTTTTCATCTCTGGTCAGCAGACCCTTCTCTATTGATGATGTCAGGATATCTCTGCTTCTCCTTTATCTCCTTCCTGCTTTCCTGAGTCACTGCAGGCCTGGGCCTTCACAAGATTACATATCACAGATCTCCAACAAGTAACTGCAGACACTTCTACAGTAGCCATTGTTTAGGTTTGCAGATTATCAACCAATTACTGTAAATAAACATTTCTACAAAGATTGTAATTTATATGGTTTGCCACAGACACCCTCAAAATGTGCATCTGGTCTGTAAGACCTTTTATCAGCATTCCTTGATTTTTCTTATGTCAGATATTCAAAATATTTTAAATATTATATTTCTGTCATGTTTTTTACCTGATCTTTTTAATTTTCAGCCCAGTCTATATGTCATTTTATTTTATGTGGTCAAAACAACTATACTGGAGGATAAGACTTGTGTGCCCACATATTTTGTTGTTCCTTGTCATAGAATTTTAATGGTGTTGTTTAAAAGATGTTGTGCTAGTTTGAGCCTAGATGGGATATATTGGTGAGAAGAATTAGATGATAGGCTGTGAAAAGGCAAAAATGGTCATGTGTACTGCACTCATAGGCTTGGTGAGATGTATAAGAAAAAGAGCATAAACAGATTACACAGTTGCTTGCTCTCTGTCTTTGGAGCTGCATGAACTTCTCTCTCTAACCTAACTTGCTGCCTGATTAATCCGTCTGCTTCCTAATCCCCCTGGCCTACCCTCCAAACTCACCTTGAGCATAAGGCAAAGTCTGGGGCAAGGTATAGGGGTGGGGAGAAGGTGGAAGGGTGTTTGGGAGCCCCTCCTAGGAACTCTGGTTTCTGGGAGGGCTGTTGTGTTTCTGTATTACTTTTTAACTTGTATACTTCTGTCTACAGCTGTATAAATTGTAAATATCTGCTTGTATATTGTGCTAAGCTGTAAATATAAAGCTTCATTCAATTTTCCAGAGCAGCTGAGCCTAGCCTAGGTGATTTTCTTAAGTGTAGGTGGGCAGGTAACACCCAAACCATCACAGATATTTAAAAGAAATTTAGCATGCCCATAGCAAACTATGGCATTAATTACACAGAAATTCTCCTTGCAGTTAGATGTGTATTTTTCATTACAATTGCAATTATTTATAGTACTGATTAATAAACAGAGCCAAGGAGTATGACTTCTGGTAAATATCAATGGCTTTGTCTAGTAAAGGCTGTGAAGATCCTGACAACTGGTTTCTGAAGTATCTAACTTTATTCTAGAGTGGTATGTACATCTCTAATTTAGATGCCTAAACACCTAGGGAGAATACCAGAACGGCCAGGTACCTCAAAATGGAAACTGAAACAAAACATTTGCAACAGAAAAAAATTAAATCAGAGACATATTTCTTCCTAAGTTTTTGCTAACAGGACTACTGCTTGGAATTGATGATCTGGAATTGTTTTGGTAAAGATAGAACAAAAGGCAATTCTCTCAGAGACAGAATACACCCTGTATTAAATTCTGCTCTCTAGGAAAATGTCCTAACTTGTAACTACAACAAGCACTGAAATCATGTTATTTTGGTCCAATCCTGTCTAATTTACAGGTTCTGAATGGTACTAAATTTCAATCTTTTCATATTCATGCCTGAGATGTATACAGAAGTGCACTATTAATAGAGAGGTAAGCATCCTTGTCCAAGAAAAAGTACTAATATAGGACTTTGAATTGAGGACAGAGATGCATATGATATGCTGAATTCCCACTACAAGGATTGTGGTTGCTTGTTGCCTCTAATGTGTTTTATGCTTCCATCTGCTACGGATATCGTTACTTCAGAGCAGTGAATTAGTTTGAAGAAAACAAACTATTCCTCTTTCACATAAATAATAAAGACAACTATAATATATATTAAAGTACCAAATACATTACAGACTAATTATTTCTCATTAGGGTATCACTGCAACAGTTAACTACCATTGCAGAATGAAGATTACCGTTTTGTTCAAGGAGTTTAGACTCCTTGAATTCTCTTTATTCTCTGCGGTTATGATTTGGTATTTGTAATATTTTAAGATAACCTTCTTCTTCCATAGTGTTTAAATGTGTAGAGGGAAAACCCTTAGACCTCAAGTTTTAATTTTGAGACTGTAGTTTCTAATTAGAATCTTCCAGTTTGACCTTTTAGGCCTTTATTGTTCATTATTTCATTAGTAACCTTCAAATATTCTAGAAGGAGACTATGAGATGATAACATTTCTACTTTCAGTAGTTCTGGTTTATGTACATTGATGAATTCTCTAAGTGAAGGTAAGGAGATCAAGAAGGAATTGGTGTCAGTAGAGTATTTATTACTTTTATCACATACTCTCCCCATATTCCCTTGCAAGAGCTGTTTCTAAAGGACATTTTTTCTAATTTGTCTCTCATATCCTGCATCTCTGTATGACTTTATGAGGATCTGCATTGGAAATTAATAACCTTTATGAATTATGACTATTAATTTCTGTCTTAATACTATTTTTAATTATTAATATTCAAAAATATGGAAAATACCCTGAGGTTCTTTGGATTTTCAGTTGACAGGAAGCAATTGCACAGAATTAAACAGCTTAAACAATCAGATCTTGGAAAATAGGAACGCAAAACCAGGAAAAATTCTAACTATGCTTATGGAGTCTTGGCATTCACTCCAGAATATGTACTCATGACTCCTTTGGTCCTTGAGTAAGTCTCCTGTATGAAAGACACTTTCAAACTCAGGATGATCCCAGGGTAAAATACAAATATTTCAGAGGGAAGAGATGCTGCTAAGCCACTAATGTGAGCTGCATACATGTGGCCGCCTTCAACAAACTGCAAATGAGGAGAAGCAGGATGGCTCCATGCTGAATACAGAAAAGCACAGTGCAGAAAGGCTAATGTAGAAAGGCATGGTTTGTAAATCATCCCCCTTTAAATACTTCAGTTTGAAAATCAAACTGGCCAATAGGCACTAGCACCATTGTTCTGGCCAATGAATTCAAAGCTTCCTGCCTCCTTTGACTATGCAGACATGGTGAAGACAGCACAAGACAATCTGACACATGGTGCTAAGCCCCCTAGCCCTCGAGGCTTTGCTGAGGCCAAACCTTTATTGTTTGCTCATCTAACTCACTCCGGGACCCACAACAGGAGGAGGAGAGCCAGAGTTAAACCTGCCTGGCAGGATTTACGCCCTACCAGGACAGGATCGTGTCAAAGAAGGAGATTGGAAAGGATGGACAAACTGAAATGATGAGCCACAATGACCTTTCAGTAGTGACTGCCACACAGAACTGGATTTAAGCACACATCGACAAGGTTGGACTGAAGACATTTTGCAGGTTATTTCAGCTCACGCTCAGCAATGGCTGTTGCATTAGCTGTGAACACTAATTAGGTTAAGCAAATACCAAAAAGAGTACAAGAAAAGCGTGACTAGAATGATTGTGGAGAATTTCTCATTAAAAAATCTAGATGAAAATATTTCAAAGCAAATAAGGGAATAAAAATTCCAAAAACGAGGAAAAAATATTCTAGAAATGTGAGATTCTCCCTTTTCTTTCTGTCTAGTAAAGGTGTGAGCATGAATACATATAGACTGTACCATGTCAGTACAGCATACACTTTTTACCATCCACCTTAGAGAGATAAGATGCCTGTCTAGCTGATATTTGGTAAATTCACTCACATCAAAGTTGTAAAATAGTCTTGATATGTTAAAAAAAAATCCAAACATTGAAGCGGTTTTGAGATTTGAAAAACACAATCCATGTTCCTCTGTGACCCATACTGACCAAGAGGCTAAGAGAAATAAAATATATAAACATCTTTTTTCCAGACAAATACCTATACGTGTAAGAAAGATCAGTGGAGTACCCTGCTGCCGTTATTTTTTTGTAATTTCTTGACAGAAATGGCATTAACTGTGTATTCGAGTGAGAAACACAAACATTCTGATAAGAGATAGCTTTCACAGGTCTGGTCACAGACTGAATGTTATGCCTTACAAAAAATTGCACTTTTGGTACTAGATAGGTATATACGACAAATGACAGTAAGACAACACAGATACAAATTGCTGTGATGGTTTGGGTGTTACCTGCCCCTCCACTCTTGTGAAATTCACCCAGACTAGACTCAGCCGAGCTGGAAATTAGAATGGAGCTTTATATTTACAGCTTATATACAGTATACAAGCAGGTATTTATAATATATACTGCTACATACAAGTTAAAAATGTAATACAGAAACAGAACAGCCCTCCCAAAAACTAGAGTCCCCAGGAGGGGCTCCCAACCACCTTTCCACCTCCTTTCCACTCCTCTACCTTATCCCAGACTCTGCCTGACGTTCAAGGTGAGTTTGGACAATTGGCCAGGGGGGCTAGGAAGCAGACGGATTAGTTACACAGCAGGTTAGAGAGCAGGGAGGCAGTCAAAGCCAAAGAGCAACTCTGTTATCCGTGTTTGCGTTCTTGTTTTTACACATCTCAGCAAGCCTCTGAGTGAAGTAGACACCACCACTGTTTCCTTTTCACAGCCCANGAATGGAGCTTTATATTTACAGCTTATATACAGTATACAAGCAGGTATTTATAATATATACTGCTACATACAAGTTAAAAATGTAATACAGAAACAGAACAGCCCTCCCAAAAACTAGAGTCCCCAGGAGGGGCTCCCAACCACCTTTCCACCTCCTTTCCACTCCTCTACCTTATCCCAGACTCTGCCTGACGTTCAAGGTGAGTTTGGACAATTGGCCAGGGGGGCTAGGAAGCAGACGGATTAGTTACACAGCAGGTTAGAGAGCAGGGAGGCAGTCAAAGCCAAAGAGCAACTCTGTTATCCGTGTTTGCGTTCTTGTTTTTACACATCTCAGCAAGCCTCTGAGTGAAGTAGACACCACCACTGTTTCCTTTTCACAGCCCATAATCTAATTCTTCTCACCAAAACATTCTAGCTAGCGTCAAACTAGCACAATTGCTAATTCCAACATTTTGTATATATGATTTTACCCCCAATAGCGAGGAAATAAGTACAATTAATTAATCCTGTGAAAGTCAAGAAATACAACTGGCTGCAGTAGCACCTCTTAATCTAAGTGTTGTCTTCTTCTCAGAAAGACAGCTCAGATAAACAATGGCTGCATCTTCATTATCTTCAGCAATGAAAGAAGAATCCATTACATTTATTGATTGAGAATTCTTTAAAAACATCAGCTATTTCTGGAGTTTGCAAAGAGTCAGAAGGGTGTCATGGACAGTGCAGGTGTCCATCTGCAGGGAGTGCCTTCCCCTGGCACTTGTTCTGATGGGAGGCAGTGACACTTCCTGGCAGTGGTGTGAACAGGTCACTGAACTGCTTGGCCAGGTGGTGGAGCTGAAGGAAGAGGTGGTAAAGTTGAGAAGAATCAGAGAATGTGAGAACGAAATAGATTGGTGGAATCACATCATGCAACGGCAGCATGTGAAGGCTCTTACAGAAGAGAATCCCCTCACCTCATGTCACCAGGCAGCGGGAAGTGGCCTAAGAAAAGGATGGGAGTGAACACAGGTCCCTGCTCAGAGAGGCAGGTAGACCCTTTCCCAGCCTCCCTCACTTTCCCAGCTATCCCTACACAACAGATATGGAGCACTGGAAGTTGAGAGCTGGGATTGAGAGGCCTCCATGTCCTACAACTGTCAGGTGAAAGACAGAAGATTACAAGAAGAGGGGGAGTGGTGGTGAGTTCATGGCTGTTGCAGGAGTCAAGTGCATGTAACAACCTATACCAAAAGGAAGAAGAGAAAAGTTCTGACGGAAGGGAAATAACAATAACGGACACTGCAAATCCAACGTGGATCATAAGCAAGTGACAACTTTATTCAAGCAGGCACCATATTTATACAATTCTATTAATGCATGCACAAGTGTTAATTAGTGATTTGCTGTAAGCCTACAGGTTGCGTTTACATAGCCCTCCTACTTGATTTCAACAAACAGTTATTCTCTTTCTACAAGGGTCTTTGTTCTGCAAAAGTTGCTTACCGAGTTCTCAAGGACAGTGTCCTTGAGAACCTGCTACATACTATGCTACAGCATACAGCTTACGTGCAAGATGTGCAGGCTAACTGAGGCTTGCTGATATCAAAAACTTATTGCAAAGCAGTATAATCATAATTGTCCACAAAGCCTGATTGTTCAATGTCTTCTTATACAGAGCCTATTCAGTACTATTTATGTCAATCTCAGCAATACTAGATCTTTCTCAACATGTCTCATTTTGCTGGCCCAGCAGCTGTATAAAATCACCATGGCCTCTTTCTGCAAGCCATTCCCCAACAGAGTTCTGGTTGTTGGAGACTCGTTCCTGGCAGGAACCAATATGGCACTCTAGAAAGAGAGGGCTGGGCAAACAAGGGTGGAGATGAGAGTCCATTCACACAATTGACCAGAGCATGTTGGACAGTTGCATGACTTAGGACTAGTGGTAGCAAGAATAAAATAAGGACAACAGTAGGGGATTCCCTTCTCAAGGGAACTGAATATCCCATATGCAGGCCAGATCTATCCCACAGGAGGTCTGCAGATTAGCTGAGGCACGAGTTAGGGGCATTTCCAATAAACTCCCTAGTCTGGTGCAGCCATCAGATTATTGCCTACTGCTCATTACGCAGCTTGGAGTGAGGAGGTTAAGGACAGATGTACAAAGGCAATTAAAAAAGATTTCAGGGCTCTTGGGAGATTGCTTGAGGGCTCAGGAACACAGGTGGTGTTCTCCTCCATCCCAGTAGCAGGAACTGACCCAGATATATTGAAAAAGACTGAAGAGATTAACAAGGCTGGTGAAAGGCCTGGAGCACATGGCCTGTGAGGAACGTCTGAGGGATCAGGGGTGGTTCAGTGCAGAGAAGAGGAGGCTGAGGGGAGACCTCATTGCTCTCTACAACTGAAGGGAGGTTGGAGAGAGGAGGGTCCAGCCTTCTCTCCTTGGCATCTGTTGTGGAGGGCCTGTAGGCCAGAAAATAGGCTTATTTTTTGCCTTACCTTGCCTGGACATGTTTTTCACCCTAAACCAGAGGTAAACATATTAAATGGATAAACAAGCACAAAAGGGGCACAATAGGCCTGGGGCCATAGAGTCTGTCCTGTGCAGGACCCCCTGATTGTATAAGGTGGTTGTAAACATGTTGTGTAAGCCCCACACACCTAGCCCATGCTCTCCCCATATTTGGGGGTACTAGGCTTGTGATTTTGCCTATTATGGTATTGTTTGGCTGACTGCCATAACCTGATTGGTCATTCTAGTGTCCAAAGGGCCATTAATCTCAGCCCACAGTTGATAAATAGAGCTACAGAGGTAAACAAGGTGCTCTCTCACTCTCTCTCACTTCAACAGCGTGCTCTCACTCGCTCTTGCTCACGCTCAGGCCCTGTGCTTGGGTCCCCCTGCTCATGATCGCTCACATTCAGGCACACTTGCTCATTATTAGGCTTTAGACTCACCAGCCTCTTGCTTATGCCTACTTGCTTATGCTGTTATTATGGAGACAGATTCTCCCATAGTCTCCCAGCCAGCTGTGCACACTTGCACACTACTGCAGTGAGTCATCAGGACTAGATCCTGTATTGCCTGCCTTTCCCTACGGAGCTCAGACCCCGTGTGGCAGCCGTGCACCCTATTGTATGCCCACTGCCTTCATTGCCTGGTAAGTGCTACTGCCGCCGAGTTACCAGGAAGCAGACTCCACTTGTCTGCACACGATCGGCCTGCCAGTCAGCGTGAGAACCGTGCTCAGACTGCATGGCACTGTACTCCTCTGCACCTGAGGTCCTGCCAACAGTCCCCAGACAGAGCATCCATGAGAAGCCAGGGGACAAGGACAGAGATTGCATCCTTTGCCAGGAGAACAAGGTCAGAGACTGTCATTTCCCCAGAAGCCGGGAGGATTCCAGCCTCAAAGTCCATAGGCAAAGCCCCCCTGAAGTTTGGACACTAGTAATAGGCTGTGACATAGCCCTGGAGAGTGATTATTGATTAATCAGAATTGTGAGCAAATGCTTTATGCCTCTGTAGTTCCTATAGCCCTCAGCCATAGGGCTGAAAGAGCCTTCAGCCCACTCTGCTGGGCAAATAGTATATTGACCCCAAAGCAGTATTTGCCGAGGGGAAAACTCTCTTTTTAGTTTGAATGTATGCTAGATATTATAATATAGTTATTAATAAGTTACATTGTGGTATTAATCCTAGAATGTCTTCATGACCCTGTAGAATCCTATTTAATATTAAATACAGTGGTTGGGGCTGTTAAGAGTTCAGAATATTGAAGTTAATAAATATGTATTTTTATAAATATCCTCTCGCATCAATTAATTTCTCCCCTCTGCCACAATTGGCGTAGGCGGCAGAATCCCCCTCTGCGACAGCATCAAGCAACAGGACTGGAAAAAATGGTTTCAAGCTGCACCAGAGGAGGTTCAGGCTGGACGCTAGGAAATATTACTCCACAGAGAGAGTTATCAAACATTAGAATGGTGTGCCCAGGGCAGTGGTGGAGTTGCCCTCCCTGGGAGTGTTTAAGCAGTGTACAGACATGGCATTTAGGGACATGATTTAGGATTGACCCTTATCCAGGTTGAAGTCTCTTTCAACAGGGTGTTTTCCTTGATTTTATTATTCAATAATTTGTATTATTAAAGATCAAGTGGAAGAGTTAGTACTAAAAGTTTGAATATCCATTCTGTTAGGTAGTAGGCAGCTCCCACAAGATGTTTGATCTTCATCTTTCAGATTTGAAAAGCTGCCATCTGGAGCTGTCCTCTCACTTTTTGCTGAGTAGCACTGTCTTGGCTGAGAAACAAAGTCATATGTTCTTTTTGGGATAGCTTATTTATGTACTCTTGAGCTTCCCTTCACCAAGTACTTTTCAGTGCTAGCTAATCTTCCAAGAACATGTATTTGCAGAGGCAAATTCCCACAGAGATGGGAAGGCCTTTCATGTGGAATGGTCTGGGTATGTCACCTCTACATATCCAGTTAATCCATCATGATTTCCAGAGCTTTTCTTGCTATTTCATATATACTGATAGGAAAAATAAACTGAATGATACTGGAACCATAGTTCCTTCTAGAAACTGGCATAATACTCTAGGAGATAGACATCCCATGCAGCATAAGCAGTCACTGATTCTTAGTTGTCCATACATAGAATCATAGAATCAACCAGGTTGGAAGAGACCTCCAAGCTCATCCAGTCCAACCTATCACCCAGCACTACCCAATCAACTGGACCATGGCACTAAGTGCCTCAGTCAGTCTCCCTGAAGGGAGGCTGAAGTCAGGTGGGGGCTGGTCTCTTCTCCCAGGAAACCAGCAATAGAACAAGGGGACACAGTCTCAAGTAGTGCCAGGGGAGGTAGAGGCTGGATGTTAGGAGGAAGTTCTTCCCAAAGAGGGATTTGCCATTGGAATGGGCTGCCCAGGGAGGTGGTGGAGTTGTTGTTCCTGGAGGTGTTCAAGCAAAGACTGGCTGAGGAGGCACTTAGTGCCATAGTCTAGTTGATTGGATAGGGCTGGGTGACAGGTTGGACTGGATGATCTTGGAGGTCTTTTCCAAGCTGGTTGATTCTATGAATCTATAGTATTTTGGAAACAGAAACAAACCCCCCAAAAAACCCACAAAATAAAAAAATAAACAAACCAAACCAAACCAAAAATTAAAACAAACAAAACCAATATCTTTGCTATGTTTGTGCTAGGGAAGATGTTTAACCCACGGCAATTTCATGGCAATATTAGTGTTCATGCCCTGAGAGCAAATTCATAGATCTTGCTTGCTTGTGGCCTTTTGTCATTTTTGTACAGAAAATAATCAGCATAGCACCTAAAAAAGTCTTTCTATTCAAACATTCATGGTATTTCAGGAGTAAAATTAAGCATAAATATTTACTGTACATTACAACAGATAAACATCTTTAAACTTAATTTCCACCACCACTCTTCACTTGGCTTCTTTTTCGTAAGTGGCAGTGGTGCAGTGGAATCCAGCAGAGCATAAGCTCAACTGATATCTATCTCAATTGATTAACTGTCTAGAAGATTTGATTTTCAGAATAGATACCCAAGAGAGCTCCAATTCATTAGTGGTTGTCCACATGTGATTAGAAACTGTGGGAAGGGTAACCCCCTCATTTAATTGATCCAATTTCATATTCCTTGTGGTCATTAAGTGTGTTAATGGTAAGTTAGCAGCTGCATTAAGAAACCAACTTAACAACATCCCATAAATGACTTTAAGTCAGCAGGTGCCAAATTTACAGAAAAAAAATTACATGATTGCTGATGTAATGTTACTGCAGGAGGGATATGAAGTAATAAAATGTTGCAATTGTTTAATCCATCACAATCAAGCAGTCATCATTTGATGATAACATGATTGTTAAATTATTACTAGCCTTTGTTACTGATTGCCCCTTCTTCACTCAAGAGTATCATTCCTATTTTAAGATAATAACTACACCTTTCAGTTATCCTAGCTTGTGAGGAAGTAAGACTTCCCACTTTCTCCACTATAATGAGACTGCAGATAGCAGGCTGTTTCAGTTATAGGTTGCGCTAGAAATGCTCACAGACCTTTTGTTCTTCTGCGGTATTTACACATCTATTTTACTTGAGAAGTCTTTCTGTAAATCACACTTCAATAGCAAGATATTCCTAATGTTTTCTTATTTGAGAAGAGTTGGCAATACTTTAGAAATAAATTCTAAATTTGGAGATTTTTGAAGGTTTTATAATGAATTTTTCATTCTTATGCTCTTTTTAATGAGGCATGTAAGAGTTAAACTGTGAGTTTCGAAAGATTATCCAACATTTTCTCATTCCTTACTCCAAAACATATGTGTAAGATGACTGTCACCTAAATTTCAGGTCATGGCCGAAGTTCCATAAATAAACATTTTTAGAATTTTAGTTCTTTACATGTCAAATGGCATGGAATGCCATTTGGAATGGGCTGCCCAGGGAGGTGGTGGAGTCACTGTCCCTAGAGATGTTCAAGCAAAGACTGGCTGAGGCACTTAGTGCCATGGTCTAGTTGACTGGATAGGGTTGGGTGATAGATTGGACTGGATGATCTTGGAGGTCTCTTCCAACCTGGTTGATTCTATGATTCTAATCCTACCCCATTCTGTGCAACCATATGCATAAACTCTGTTGGTTTCCAAAAGAAACTGGAGAAATATCTACATTCCCTAAAGGATTCACTCTGTGACGCATTTTGAGAATGGTACACTTAGCATGCACCTATTGGAACAAGTTGTCATAGAAAATGAGGTACTTTAGGCTTTGTTATCTCACAGCATTAACCTGGACTTTAGCAAAGCCTTTGACACCATCTGCCACAACAAGCTCCTAGCAAAGCTGGCAGCTCATGGCTTGGACAGATTCACTCTGATATAGGACAAGAACTGGCTGGAAGGCTGGGCCCAGAGAGTGGTGGTGAATGATGCCACATCCAGTTGGCAGCCAGTCACTAGTAGTGTTCCCCAAGGATAAATGCTGGGCCCAGTCCTGTTCAACATCTTTACTGATGATCTGGACCAGGAGATTGAGTCTAGCATCAGTAAGTTTGCAGATGACACCAAGCTAGGAGCAGATGTTGATATGTTGAAAGGTAGGAGAGCCCTGCAGAGAGACCTAGACAGGCTGGATGGGTAAGCAGAGGCCAATGGGATGAGACTGAACAAGACCAAGTGCAGGGTTCTACACTTTGGCCACAACAACCCCAAGCAGCGCTACAGGTTGGGGACAGAGTGGCTGGAGAGCAGCAAGGAAGAAAGGGACTTGGGGGTACTGGTAGATAGTAGCTGAACATGAGCCAGCAGTGTGCCCAGGTGGCCAAGAGAGACAATGGTATCCTGGCCTGNAACCAGCAACAGAACAAGGGGACAGTCTCAAGTTGTGCTGGCGGAAGTATAGGCTGGATATGAGGAGGAAGTTCTTCCCAGAGAGAGTGACTGGCATTGGAATGGGCTGCCCAGGGAGGTGGTGGAGTCACCGTCCCTGGGGGTGTTCAGGAAAAGACTGGCTGAGGCACTTATTGCCATGGTCTAGTTGATTGAACAGGGCTGGGTGATAGGTTGGACTGGATGATCTTGGAGGTCTCTTCCAAACTGATTGATTCTATAATTCTATGATTCTAAGTCTTCTTGTAGAAACCTAAATATACTGTCTAATATAATGGAGTAACTGGCAATAATTTCCCATTATATTTGATGTATGAAAGAGAGTTTTTATAGAGAATGGGGAAACAGTGTGGATAAAGTTATTGCACGGGATACTTTATGCAGTTAAAAGACAGAAGGAAACAGCAGGATGGGAACTATTCTTCGGAACTGGTTAGCATTTTAAAGAATTTTGCGAGAATACAGGTAGGGGGAAGAAAACAATAAAGATGAGGAGGTAAGAGAATGGTTGAGGGTGACAGGATAACAGAGAAGTATCATCCTCTCAGAAAATGGATGAAGTTTCTATTGTTTTTAATGTTACAGAAAATGAGCCTCAATGACTTCTGGGTATAGCCATAACATACAAATAAAATAAGTGTAAACATTAAACCGAATGCTCTTTAGAATAGAAAATAAGCGATGATTTGAAACAAAGATGTACAAATATGGAAGGAGATTTCTCTTTTCTATTAAGAATTAAATAAAATCTCTGAAACTGCAGACTGCGCACATATTGTACTGCCTGTAAAACTGCTAGACCCTAGATATGTCCTAGATGGTTCCTTGAAACACTGAAATACACAGGGTCAAAAAGCAATCATCATAATGTACTGAGGGGCTTATGGTAATAGGAAGACAATCAGGAGGAGGTAAGTGGGATGCCTGATTGCTATCAACTGCTATCAGTTGCTATGTCCTAGATGAATATGGAGCTCTATTGCTGAAGCACACCTCTTTCCTCCCTTCCTTTTGGTTGTGAAGGTGTATCACGTTCCATAATCCTGCAGGAATGGTTGAAAAGGGTTTTCATCCTACGGACAAACAACATCCTTGGCTGAGAAGTGCCTGCAGACACAAAGCATTAACTGCCACTTCTTAAAAGAATCATAGAATCATAGAATGAAGCAGGTTGGAAGAGTCCTCCAAGATCACCCAGTCCAACCTAGCATTAGCCAATCAACTAGACCATGGCACTAAGTGCCTCAGCCAGGCTTTTCTTCAACACCTCCAAGACAGCGACTCCACCACCTCCTTGGGCAGCCCATTCCAATGCCAATCACTCTCTCTGGCAAGAACTTCCTCCTAACTCCAGCCTAAACCTCTCCTGGCACAACGTGAGACTGTGCCCCCTTGCTCTATTGCTGGTTGCCTGGGAGAAGAGACAGACGCCCACCTGGCTACAGTCTCCATTCAGGCAGTTGGAGACAGCAATGAGCTCTGCCCTGAGCCTCCTCTTCTCCAGGCTGAACAACCCCAGCTCCCTCAGCCTCTCCTTACAGGGCTGCGCTCCAGAGCTCTCTCCAGCTTCGTCACCCTAAAGAGATGAATGCTGCCCTCCTCAGAGAGGAGCAAGTGAACTCTGGGCATTGAGCTCAAACCAGAAGCTCCTAGACTTTTTTTAATATACAGGAATGGTGTTTCCTATGTCACATTCTTTGGTTATTAGTTTCTCACATGTCAGAACTCACTGGGTGATTTGGCTTAAAAGAATTACATTAACAAAGGATAAATCTCATATAAATATTTATATTTATACGTACATGCTTACATAATTATATGAAATTTGTTTAATTTGATCAGCTGAACTGATAGTTTCTCATGACTGACATAATAGTGTGTAATCAGCAAGTTGCTATGTCAGATCTGAGAGTTCAAGCATAATATGAAAGGCAAATGTAGTACTCTTCATACTTAATGTTTGAAACCATACTATTTCTCTCTTGGGAGCTGACAGTACAAATATAGTTGGTTCAAGAAGGTGTAGAATATGATTCTATTAATATTTCCCCACACAGTAAGTTTATATAACCCTTATATTCCCATCTGTGTCACATCTTGATGCAGAACAAAAATGTTGTGTGACACTCTTCAGTTAGGTAGTTCAAGGAAAAATTGTTGGAGCCATCTGTAAAATCCCACTGTAAAAAAATAGAAAAAGGGAAAAAAATAGTGTTGTAACCCTATGCTTTTTGACAAAAGTCCAAGAAGTTGCAACCGTAACTGTAGAGAAAAAGTACAAGAGGCAATCTGAGGAGAATAACATCATAAACTTTGGTAATAGAAACTGGGCCAGAAGATGAAGTACTTGAGTTGCAGCTCAGAGGGCCAACCAGATCCTGGGATGCATCAAGAGAAGTGTGCCCAGCAGGTCGAGGGAGGGGATTCTCCCCCTCTACTCCGCTCTGCTGAGACCCCACCTGCAGTACTGCATCCAGTTCTGGAGCCCCCATTAGAAGAAGGATGTGGATGTGCTGGAGATGCTGGAGAATGTCCAAAGAAGGGCCACTGGGATGATCAAAGGGCTGGAGCACCTCTCCTATGAGGACAGACAGCAGAAGAGGAGGCCCCAGGTGACCTTCTTGTGGCATTTAAGTATCTGAAGGGGGACTACGAAAAAGGTGGGGAGGGACTTTTTAGGCTGTCAGGGAGTGACAGGACTAGAGGGAATGGTGAAAAGTTGGAGGTGGGTAGGTTCAGAGTGGATGTGAGGATGAAGTTGTTCAGTATCAGAGTGGTGAGAGCCTGGAATGGGTTGCCCAGGGAGGTGGTTGAGGCCTTGGCCCTGGATGTGTTTAATGCCAGGTTGGATGAGGCTGTGGCCAGGCTGATCTAGGCTAGAGTGTCCCTGCCCATGGCAGGGGGGTTGGAACTAGATGATCCTTATGGTCCCTTCCAACCCTGACTGATTCTATGATTCTATGACTTCATCCTTGTAACTCTAAGTTTCCCTACACATCTTTGTTAGTTTTTTGTTTTATTTTTTTTAATTATTTTTGCTTGCTGGTTCTTTTTCTGATTTTCTGCTCTTCTTTGGCAAAACTCACACAAGGTAGTGTAGTAGAAATAATTAATAATTTTCTTGTCTTAGCATTTAGGAAAACTTAAATCTGTTGAAACTTCATTTTTTCATTAGCGTCTCCCTACTTGTCTTTTTATTTCTTGCTGAAGTTCCCATGGGGAGAAAAAAATCATTATTAACTTACTGATGGATATCCAGGTCATAAATATAAATTATAAAGATTCTGTAGACAACTAGCAGGTGTGAATAATTTAATTCTTCATTGACACCTTAGAGTGAATATTCAACTGACTTGCCAAGTGTTGTTTTTATTAGTAAATTTAATTGAATGCTTATACTTCTAATAGAATATCAAAACATAAAACCAGCAACATAAAAACCTGCATGAATGGTGTCTAGCCAAATTCTGTTAGTGTAAATCAATTTCCTCTTACAAAATCAGCAATGAAATGTCTCTTTATAGCAGTTGAGAGCTTGGGCATTGGTATCCTAGAAGTCATGTCTGTTTTGGGATCCTACCTGACACTTGATTTGAAAAGTGCTACAAGTTTGGTGCGTTGATAGCCTGTGGTGGGCAATTCAGACTGGGATATTTTTTGTCACACTGCAATAGGTGGCCCCAAGAAGTTATGGATGCTGCCTCCCTGAAAGTGTTTAATACCAGGCTGGATGGGACTTTGAGCAATCTGACCTGGTGGAAGTTGAGGTGCTGGAGCAGGTACAAGGAAGGGTGATGAGGCTGGTGAGAGGTGTGGAAAACATGATCTATGAAGAGTGGCTGAAGGAACTGGGGCTGTTTAGTCTGGAGAAGAGGAGGCTGAGGGGGAACCTTATTGCCCTCTACCTAAAGGGAGGTTGTAGTGAGGCTGGACCTGGTCTTTTCTCCCGAATTACTAACAATAAGACAAGAGGAAATTGCCTCAAGCTGCATCAGGGGAGGTTTAGGTTGGATGTTGGGAGGAAATTCTTTACTGAGCAGGTGGTCAGGCACTGGAATAGGCTGCCCAGGGAGGTGGTAGAGTCACCATCCCTGGAGATGTTTAAAAGGAGAGTGGATGTGGCGCTTGAGGCTATGGTCTAGTGATGAAGGATGCTGGGATGGAGCTTGGACTGGCCAATCCTGGTGGTCCTTTCCAAGCATAGCGATTCCTAGTGATTAGATGTTGTGCTGAGGGATTTGGTTTAGTTAAGGACTTGTCAGTGTGAAACTAATGATTGGACTCGATGATCTTGAAGGTCTTTTCCAATCTAAGAAATTCTGTGATTCTGTTATTCTGTGTTCCTGCCTGTGGCAAGAAGCTTGGAACTACATAAACTTAAAGATTCCTTCCAACACAAACCATTCTATGGTCCTATGAAAATTCTTGATGCATGAAAACTGGTGAAGTGCTCCAAAAAGAGTTGCTTGCTTTCTATGTGCTTATCAGTTTGAGTCCTCATATCATGAGAGCAAACATATCTGCACTATTCTGCACAACAATATTTTGTCTTTGCACAACTGAATTTGTTTGAAGTCATTTAGCACAGGTGCATATTTCAGGAATGGTACAGATTTTTTTTTTCTCAGTCTGGAGAAGGTGAATATTCTTAATAATTAAGCACAAATTCAGGATACATTATTATTACGTTTTTAACATATGCTTTTGTCGTAGTAATACATTGGATGATTATATAACGATGTGGGGTTGTGGGTTTTTTAATTCACATTCATGATTACTTGCAGTTTTAATGAACATTATCATTAAACTCTGGATGTACAGATGGAACTTCACGTATTTGCCAGACATATTTTTTTCTCTTTGCTTGTTAAATAGTTAAGATCTAAGTAGTTTTCTGGCACAGCACTCATTTATCTCTAGGTAAAAGGTGCATATACATATTTTTTTCATAGTTTATCTTTCTTTCCTTCTGTCTCTTTAAACTTCTAAGAAAATCAAACCCAAACCCAGAAAAGACTGGATAGGGCACTTACTGCCATGGTCTAGTCGATTGGCTAGGGCTGGGTGATAGGTTGGACTGGACAATATTGTGTGGTGGAAGGTCCAGATTATGCCTAGAACACATACCCATCACATGCCCTAAACACCTGCCCAAATACCCATTTTGCCCCCCCCTTCCCGCTTCTTCTTCCCGGGTGGAATACGCGGGAAAGCAGACAAAAGCTCTGGCGCCTCTCAGTCTGTCACAGACTCCATATTTGGCCTTGTTTTCAGCTTGCTTTGTGATAAACACAGGTCAGGATCCTAGGCCTGTGCAGCTCCCTTTTTTTGAAGTAACTCAGGATCGGTTCTAGAGGTGGTTCTACCTTTGCTATTGGTCAAAGACTCTCGCCAAAATGCTTCAAACCCTAGCAAACTGCTTGTTTGCTGCTGCTGCTTTTGTTTTGCTCGCTGCCTGTTTGCCTTACGTGCCTCTGTGTGCCACCACACCTTGCATCGCGCGTTAAGTGGGGACTTGCCTACGACCGGCACCCTGACCCCGCCTGATCGAGCCCGAAGATAGGTAACGACCCAGCAACGACCTAGCAACGAGTTTCGACATTGGGACTTACCGGCCTGCCGCTCCGGCCCGCCGTGCCAGCCCGAGAGCCGACTCCTTGCTCTACGCAGCACTCAATCGGACTGCTCCAGCACGCAGACCTGGCCCCTGCTTCGCCCAGGTGGCTGCTGACCACCCGATGACTTCCTGAGAGCCACGGAAGACCTCTCTCGTGTCCGTGGGCCTTCTCAGGCGGCGTGCTCAATTTGGACTGAGCAAGCAGCAAAGCCCCCTCGCATCATCACCACGGGAAGTCCACCACCTGGCTTTCACTGCATGTATTTTCCTGCTTAGGCTTTTGGAGCGCAAATATTGAGACTTCTGACCAGTGAGTACCCTAACTCTCTTTACCTAACTTTGTACAAGTTTATGCTTAACCTTTCAGCAGCAGTTTGTGCTGCAAGACTCTCTAGCGATAAACGTTTCTAAAGATTGTTCCTAAATCGTTTAATTTTGACTGTATAGGTACATCCTGCAAAACAGTTTTACCAACCACAGCACAGAAGCTGTCTGTGTTAATTGTAAATAAGTTTGGGGAAGTTTTCTTCGTATGACTAATAAACTATTTAATAATTATTTACATCGGCCTCATTACAGTTCACTCCTAACCCAGATTCAGACCCCTCCTTGACATCTTGGAGGTCTCTTCCAACCTGCTTGATTCTGACCTTCGAAATGAA
Organism: Tricholaema leucomelas; assembly: GCA_013400475.1. Classification (NCBI taxonomy): domain Eukaryota; kingdom Metazoa; phylum Chordata; class Aves; order Piciformes; family Lybiidae; genus Tricholaema lacrymosa; species Tricholaema leucomelas. The sequence continues at coordinate 143,658 of WAAF01020583.1, forward strand.
CCCCAAAACTCCTGCAGAGTTATGAAGTAGGTATGTTTTATTGCCGCGCTGGCTGCAGGCAGGATGGCTCCATCAATCCTTCACACCCCATGCTGCCACAAGCCACAGTCTGTCACAACAGCATGCATATTCATAATAGGAGTTCGGGTTATGACAATTATTTCTTGGAGTTCATTAACATAAGTATTTTCCCATTCTCCACCCCAATTCCAACAATTCCAACCCTGTTGGTCTGGAATGGTTATCTGTGATGAACATCCCACACAGTCTTCCTTCCAGGGTCTTTCTCATCTCTGGTGAAGCAGACCCTTCTTTGTTGCTGATGTCAGGATATCCCTGCTTCTCCTTTATCTCCTTCCTGCTTTCCTTAGTCACTGTACGCCTTAGTCTTTACAATACTGCTTATCACAGATCTCCAACGAGTAGCTGCAGACACTCCTACAGTAGCCCTTGTTTAGGTTTGCAGATTATCGACTGATTACTATAAGCAAACATCTCTACAGAGTTTGGTATTTTACGGTTTGTCACATACACCCTCAAAATGAGCATCTGGTCTATGAGACCTTTTTACCAGCACTCCTTGATTTTTCTTATATCAATTCTATGATTCTACGATTCAAACCCAAACCAATCCAGCACTTGAGGACTTGCTTCAATTTTGCCTCATTTAACCTAACTTGTTTAATACCTTATACTTAACCAATGTTTGTAAGAATGAGCAAAGGTTTAAAAATCGCTTACAGTCTTACAAAAGCAGTTTCACTATGACTAGATATTTAAATATCAGGTGTGACTTCAGTATGATTCTGGGCCAGCCTAGCAAAGCAGGGTCAGATACAGGGCAGATCAGGTTCCTCAGGACTTTATGCAGGCAAGTCTTGAAAACCTGCGTAACCTCTCTGGACAGATTACTCCATTGGTTGAATGCTTTCCTTACAAAGAAGTGTTTTTCGTTTTAGCACATCTTAGTTTGGGCTTTTTTTGTTTGGTTTTTTTTGTTTGTTTGTTTGTTTTTCACTGTAGCTTTTTGTGCCTATTGCATTTCACATTGTGTTTGTATGGCTTATTGGTGTGTGTCATTACGCACATTTCTCTTAGAGTACTGCCAAACAGACAATTGAATTAGCAGCCCATAAAAGTGGCACCAATTTCCTGATCAGGGAATGAAGTAATAAGGAGTTTCTTATTATAGCTCTGTCAAAACCAAAGCTTTAATCTTTTAATAAATGCAGGTGTGCACAGATATCTCAGAGTGCCTTTACACTGGCGATTTTTAATGGCTGCCTTTAGATATCATTTTATCTTTTCCATTCCCCCAACATTTTTCACCAAAATGCTAGAGAATAATTTTTAAACTCTTTTTTCACCCTTTTTTTAAATTTATTCCCCCTCTTGATTTTGTTTTATTTTCTAACCTATTTTTATAAAATGTTTTACATTCTCAGGCTGTTCTTGTCCTACTCTCTTACTAGTTAGAAATTTTTAATAGAATCATAGAATCAGCCAGGTTGGAAGAGACCTCGAAGATCAGCCAGTCCAACCTAGCACCCAGCCCTGTCCAATCAACTAGACCATGGTACTAAGTGCCTCAGCCAGTCTTTTCTTGAACACCTCCAAGGATGGCGACTCCACCACCTCCCTGGGCAGCCCATTCCAATGACAAATCACTCTCTCATTAGTAGTTAAATAGTTAAATTACAAGAGACTTGCCCATTAAATCGTTAATGGTTAAAATACAGGAGACTCCTTTCTTTAAGCTTTCACATTCACAGTGGAATGCACATATTGAAAAACATAAACTACAAACAAGCATTACTGCCCTGAAAGTTAAAAGGAAATCCTAGTTTTCACCGTCCCACTGGATTTGCTGTGCCAAAAGCTGAGATTTTACTAAGACTCTTGTTACACTAAGTAACCTCCCCTTCTGCAGAAGTATTTATGCAATGCCATTTGATTTTGCTCTCTCTGGTGGTGTTCTGCTTATCTGAGATTTTTGTTACTTCTTTTCTACTTTTTTTTCCTTTCTTTTACTTTTCATGGTTTCTTTAAATGTATATTCTACCTTTTCTGTCTTCTTCTAAAAGTACTTACAATTTCCTGGATCTTCTAATTGAAGTGAATGGCACTTGTTTGTAGTCAAAAATAGCTTTCATTGAACTTGTCACATACCAGTAATAGAAGTACCAGGTTTCGGTTATTAGCACTACAGAATAAGCCCATGGTTAATACCTTATTTACACAAACTGAAGACCTTTGTGTCTGTGTTTGGCGACCTTGAAGCTGCATTGTGTTCAGTGCCCTTTTTATAACCTTAATTACCAGGGAATACAGAGCTTTAAAGAAAGACTAACATTTCACTTTACCATCCACAATAATCTATTATAAAGCCAGTTAAGCCAGTCCCCAAATACAGAGAAATGCTATTACATGCTCAGCTAGCTGTCAAGGGGGCATGAGTCAGTGGCTTACAGTTATCAAAAGTAACAAGGTTGTTCAGAATTTCCTCCAATAAAGCCAGCCAGCTTATGAAGGGATTAAGCTCTCTTTGATTAGAACAACTGGAACACATCCTGCCCTTTTAATTAACATTCCCTTTTGCTCAGTTTAGGCTGATAATTTGACACTCTTACTAGCCAATGTAAGAAAAGAATTGTGGTTTTGGCCTACTCATGAGTATTCTAACAGTAGTGTAAAAACATGCACTAGGTAAAACAAGAGCAATCTTAGAGATCATTTCCAAAGGCCTGTGAAAATCCTTAAAGGCATAGTGTCAATAGACACAGTGTAATAGTACATACAAATGCAATGTGTGGCAGCAGACTTTGTGAGCCTTTAAGGTTCAGCGTATCGCCCTGAGGAGGCTGCAATCTTTCCACCTTCAATTTAGATCTTTACATTTTAATTTCTCATTTATTGCAAGTCAATCACAGCAAACTCTGCTTGCACTGGCAAAAAAAATGAGTGAAAAACATGTTCAAAAAATGAAGTGCTGATACGAAGACAATTCAACATGGAAACATCATCCATACCACGTTGAAAAGAAAGATCAAAGGGTACTTTGAACACAAGCACTGGTGTCTTGGTTTTGGATTTTCTGTTCTCATCCATCCCATCTTCCTCTCCTTGCCCTCATACCTCAGTGTTGATTGGTATTTGATAAATAGCAGAGATCCCACAGGTGACCAATCTCCAGATTTTAATTAATTATGCAAAAGTCTGAGCGTTATATTGAATAATTATTCAATGAAAATTTTGTTGGATTTTTGCAGGTTGCCTGCTTTCTCTTGTAGCTTTCTTTGACATGGATTTAAAATAAACTCCACTTTATGTTGCTCCTCTGTGTCTCAGATAAACTGATAAGTATGTACTTGAAGATTTGCAGCCCAGAAGGCCAGCTGTATCCTGGGCTGTGTCAAAAGAAATGTGACCAACAGGACAAGGGAGATGATTCTTCCTCTCTACTCTGCTTTTGTGGGACCCCACTTGGAGTACTGTGCCCACTTTTGGAGCCCCCAGCACAAAGAGGACATCAAACTGTTGGGGTGGGTACAGAGGACGGCCGTGAAGATGATCAGAGGGCTGCAGCACCTCCCCTGTGAGGACAGACTACAAGAGTTGGGGCTGTCAGCCTGGAGAAGTGAAGGTTCTGAGACCTTACAGTGGCTTTCCAATAACTGAAGGGGGCCTACAAGAAAGTTGGGGAGGGACATTACCCAAGGACTTGTAGTGATAGGGTGAGGGACAGTGGATTGAAGTGGAGAGAGGGTAGATTTAGATGAGATATTAGAACAAAATTCTTTACACTGAGGGTGGTGAGACACTGAACAGAATGCCCAGAGAAGCTGTGGATGTCCCCTCCCTGAAAGTGTTCAAGGCCAGGATGGACAGGACCTAGGGCAGCCTGGTGTAGTGAAAGGTGCTCCTGCCCATGGCAGGGAGTTTGGAACTAGATGATCTTTAAGGTCCATTACAACAGAAATCATTCTATGAGTATTTCAACTTGTTATAATGTATTGCCTTCTACAGCTTTTACTGTGTTTCCTGTCACCTTGTCCTGCAGTAGAGGATTGAATTAGAAAACAGAACTCACATTTTTGTTGATATTTAGATCTTCTTTTTGAGTTCATGTAAGGATTTTGGACTTAGTAAAAATGCATAAGAAAACTTAATTACCACTTCTCCTGAATTTTGTTAAGTTGGTAATGTTTTCTAAGGGTAGCAGAGTTAATTTGATGTCTCGTACCAATATCAGATTTAAGAAAGAATGCTGGGAATTACATATAGTAACCTGGGTTTTGGCCTCTTACTTTAAATATTTCATCTCTTACTGCGTTATTAGGCTGCCTGCAGACAGAAAGCAGTATAAATTACTGTAAACATCAGCAGCTAAAACTAGTTTTCTCATAGCACAACTCTTGCAACAGTCTGCATTTTTTGTGCCTCAATCCATTCTTCTCGACAGAAATATTTAAAGGGTATATTTGAAGTTCAGTTTTCAGATTTCTGCAGTGTCCTAAGCTATTTTATAAACTAAACTGTACGTGTTTAAAAAGTTTACATTCTAGCAAACAAATCCAATCCATTTTCAGGGATTATACATACATAAAACAGATTCTGGGCCCCTCAATTTAAGAAGGACATTGAGATGCTTGAATGTGTCCAGAGAAGGGCAGTGAGGCTGGTGAGAGGCCTTGAGCACAAGCCCTACGAGGAGAGGCTGAGGGAGCTGGGATTGTTTAGCCTGGAGAAGAGGAGGCTCAGGGGAGACCTTATTGCTGTCTACAACTACCTGAGGGTTGGTTGTAGCCAGGAGGAGGTTGCTCCCTTCTCTCAGGAGAGAGAGCACCAGAACAAGAGGACACAGCCTCAAGCTATGCCAAGGGAAATTCAGGCTTGAGGTGAGGAGAAAGTTCTTCAGTGAGAGAGTCATTGGCTACTGGAATGGGCTGCCCAGGGAGGTGGTGGAGTCGTTGTCCCTGGAGCTGTTCAAGGCAGGCTTGGACGTGGCACTTGGTGCCATGGTCTAGCCTTGAGCTCTGTGGTAACAGGTTGGACTTGATGATATTTGAGGTTTCTTCCAACCTTGGTGATACTGTGAGACTGTGAGATAGATATATATATATATATGTGTGTGTGTGTGTATAAAATATATATATAAAAAGATCATTCTGGAGAACATTCCTGGAGACAAAAAGAAAATTAATTTACTTGCTCTTGAGGAAGAATAACCTTCAAAGACTTTTTTCAATTTAAGGATAGATTCTGCTTTAGGGAAGGAAAGAATATTGTTTCAGATTTTTTTTCAGATTAGGTGTCAAAAATAAGATGCCTTACAATGATGTGTGAAATGCCACTGCAATGATTTTTTTTTTTCATTGATATATATTTTTAAATGATGGTGAGTATGTTTTGTTTTGGTCACAGTGATTTAAGTCATGTACATCGTTGTAATGTTTAGGTAACTTTACTTTCTGGTTTTTTATGTCCCAGTGTTAGAGTTTATAGAATCGTAGAATCATAGTATCACAGAATCAGTCAGGGTTGGAAGGGACCACACGGATCATCTAGTTCCAACGCCCCTGCCATGGGCAGGGACACCCTACCCTAGATCAGCCTGGCCACAGCCTCATCCAACCTGGCCTTAAACACCTCCAGCAATGGGACCTCAACTACCTCCCTGGGCAACTCATTCCAAGCTCTCACCACTCTCATGCCGAACAACTTCCTCCTCACGTCCAGGCTGAATCTCCCCACCTCCAGCTTTGCTCCATTCCCCCTACTCCTGTCACTACCTGATACACTAAAAATCCCTCCCCAGTTTTATTGTAGCCCCCTTCAGATACTGGAAGGCCACAAGAATGTCACCTGGGAGCCTCCTCTTCATCAGACTGAACAGCCCCAACTCTTTCAGTCTGTACTCATAGGAGAGGTGCTCCATCCCTCTTATCATCCTCATGGCCCTTCTCTGGACACGCTCCAGCATCTCCACATCCTTCTTGTAATAGGGGCTCCAGAACTGGATGCAGTACTGCAGGTGGGGTCTCAGCAGAGCGGAGTAGAGGGAGAGAAATCACCTCCCTCCACCTGCTGATCACAAATCTCATGCAGCCCAGGATCTGGTTGGCCCTCCAACCAGATTGCACACTGCTGGCTCATGTTGGGCTTCTCATCCACCAGCACCCCCAAGTCCCTCTCCTCAGGGCTACTCTCCAGCCAGTCACTGCCCAGCCTGGATTTGTGCTTGGGGTTGCCTCGACCCAGACGCAGGATCTTGTTCTGGGGCTTGTGGAACCTCATGAGTTTGGCTTGTGCCCCTGTCTCCAGCCTGTCCTGGTCCCTCTGGATGCCATCCCTTCCCTCCAGCATGTCTGTGTCCCACAGCTTGGTGTCATCAGCAGCCTTGCTGAAGGGGCACTCAATGCCACTGTCCATGGCACAGACAAAGATATTGAACAAGACTGGTCTCAGGACTGATCCCTGAGGGACTCCGCTTGTCACTGGCCTCCACTTGGACATGGACCCGTTGGCAGCCACTCTTTGGGTGCGGTCATCAAGCCAATTCTTTATCCATCTAGTGGTCCACCCATCAAACCCATGTTTCACTACCTTGGAGATTAGGATGTGGTGCAGGACAGTGTCAAAGGCCTTGCTCAGGTCCAGGTAAACTACATCAGTTGCTCAGTGACATCAGTTATGTTCAAACACATTTTGGGAGGCAAAAATCATTAGATGATAATAAATTATTTCATGTTCAAAAAGAAGTCTTCTTGAAAAACAAGACATAGTGAAATTAAGTGAACTAATGTATTTTTAATCTTCCTTTTATATAGGCTGATAAAGACATTTAATATTCTATGACATATTTTTATATTGTTTTTCTTTAATACATTAATGACAGAATTGTAGTAGTTAAGTGGAATATTTAAGACAGTCATCTTGTTTCAGGAATATGGTATAGAAACAATCTGGCTAAGTGGTTGTATTAAAGATAAAGAGTGCCCAGGTAGCCAAGAGAGCCAACAGCATCCTGGCCTGGATCAGGAATAGTGTGGCCAGTAGGACAAGGGAGGTTCTTCTTCCCCTGTACTCAACACTGGTCAGGCCATACCTTGAGTCCTGTGTCCACTTCTGGGCCTCTCAAATCAAGAGAGATGTTGAGATACTGGAACATGTCCAGAGAAGGGCAGTGAAGTTGCTGAGAGGCCTGGAACACAGCCCTGTGAGGAGAGGCTGAGGGAGNATTCTGTGATTCTAAAAATTGACTTCATCTAGTGTGTAGTCTACCAGCACATCAGTATGACTCTTGCTTCTGTGCTAGTTTGAGCCTAGCTAGAATGTTTTGGTGACAAGAATTAGATTACAGGCTGTGAAAAGGGCACAATGGTGATGTCTACTTCACTGCTAGGTTTGCTGAGATGTATAAGAACAAGAACATAAACACAGATAATGCAGTTGTTTGCTCTCTGTCTTCAAGACTGCACCTCTCTTTCTCACCTAACCTGCTGTGTGTGTGACTAATCCATCTACTTCTTAACCCCCCTGGCCAACCCTCCAAACTCACCTTGAAATTTACAGAACTATACAAAAGACAGAATCACTGAGAACTACAATTATTCTTTTCCTAAAGATACAAAATATCACTTAAGCCTTTTGAAAGTGAGGAAAAGAAAACATAACTGTTAATATTAGGACATAAATCTTTTGGAAAGGTAATATTTCAAGGTAGACATACATAAGCTGAATTTAACCCATTTGGCTTTTGTCCAGACTGAGCAAAGAGACAGTCCTCCTTGGGAAAAGAAAAACACTGTCTTGTTGGGTTATTTTTTTGATAGTACCTTTTTGTCCTTGTTTGTTTAAATTGAGGTTTAGTTGTTTGTTTGTTTGTTTTAAATAAAGATAATGATAGATGTTCATGTGCTATAGAAGTCCTGCCTTTTTCTTTCACTATACAGTGCATGTCTGTGTGGACTGAAAACCGGACAGTGACATCTTTAGTTAAAATGCTGAGCTGAAGTAGTTTTTTCTTGTTAAAAGAACCCCAAAACTAAGTCATTCCTCAGACTCAGCAGAAGAAAAAATATTTCTAAGATATTTGTTCCTGTCTGTTTCAACACAGCCACTGTGTTTTGCAGAGGGAGAGATTGTAGTTATATGTATGAAATTATTTCTATGTTAGGTGACCTCAGGACCATGCTGTTCTTTCTTTTTTTGCTATAATACACTAAAAGAGAAGGAGAAGGAGAAGGAGAAGGAGAAGAAGAAGAAGAAGAAGAAGAAGGAGAAGAAGGAGAAGGAGAAGAAGGAGAAGAAGAAGGAGAAGGAGAAGAAGAAGAAGAAGGAGAAGAAGAAGAAGGAGAAGAAGAAGGAGAAGAAGGAGAAGAAGAAGGAGAAGAAAGAAGGAAGAAGGAGGAAGAAAAAGGAAGAATGAAGAAGAAGGAAGGGGAAGGAAGAAGGAAGGGGAAGGAAGAAGGAAGAAGAAAGAAGGAAAAAGAAGACAGGAGGAGAAGAAAGGAGAATAAAGGAAAAGGGAGAAGAAGAAGAGAGGGAAGAAGGGAGAAGAAGAAAGAAGAAGAAGAGAGGAGAGGAAGGGAGGAGAAGAAGAGAAGGGAGGAGAAGAAAGGAGAAGAAGCAAAAGCAGAAGGAGAAGTTGATATAAGAAATAATCCTATCATCCTATTTGTATTTTTGTGAAGGAAGCATTGTTTGGTGACTGGCTAATAAAAAACACTTTGTAATATAATCCAAACATATTTGTGCACCTTTAAATATTCATGCAAAACTAACCATAGCTGAAATGCTCAACAAATTACCAGGCTCTTAAACAGTCTCATTATTGTAGTGTGCATTTTCCAGTTTACTATTAAAGTTATGCCTGAAATATTTTGTAATGAAGCATTCCTTTTAAATATCAATTTCTTATTCATATTCTTTATCAATATTAGTACCTCTTAAAACAAGTAGAAGGAATTTTATATTGTGATCAATTTCACTTGGAACTTTTGCTGATATGAAAGTCCCTTCTACCTAAAAAAAAAAAAAAAAAGTTGTATTTATATTCTACAGAGCTTTTATAACATTCCCAAGAAAGTCATTTCAGTTCCCTCTCTCCCAGATCAAATTAATTTGACCAGGCATAATTTAATTAGCACTAATTATTATACATGCAATGTACAACAAATGAGTACATCAATAAATAAGTGCATCAAGCATCTAATCATATGTAATGAAATGAGGTAACGAAAATATGTTGCACATTTGTGCCTAGGCAGGGATATAGTGTTTTGACTTTAAATGGATCATGTCCTTCTGCCTTTATTTAGTAATGATTAGGCATGACTCTAATGCCAGCCCTTTTCTGTACCTCTGTTTCCATCACATGAACACACACTAGAGTTTTGAAGTGTTTTATCTTACAGCTGAGATTTATCTCTAATAAGCTTAATTGAAAACCCAAAGTCTGACCTCCTTTAAAACTAAAAAAAAAACCCCAGTCTGAATTTCCAAACAGTTTCTAGGAAAAAAAAAATATATATTCAATATATTTAAATTTTCCCCTTCAGAGGCAAGAGAAAGCAGCCTGGAAGACTGAATTGCATCCTGCACAGACTACTAACAGATATTTCCTCTTCTTTAGTTTTTGAAGTTCAGCTGTGAATTGTTAATATCAGACATATATATAAAACTTTTATTAGCTTATCCTGATACTGCATCAGTGAGGCAAATGAACATTCAGCTGGGAAAAGCTAAGCACAAGGTATCTGGTAAAATATGCAAATATTTCCTCCTGTAATATATGTATTTATGTATATGTGTGTCATCATAAACAGACACAAATATATGTGTGTCTGTGCATACTCTGTGTTTGTATATGTGCACATATGGATGTGTGGGACGCAAACAAATTATCCTATTAATAGAATTGTTCACACATAATTTATTTATTCAATTTAATTTTTTTTGTACTTAATATGTGTAGATTTATGGATGAAATCATAGTGTTGTTGTAGTCACACCAGCAAGTGACAAGTGTATGCTTGCTTTCTGTGTCCTTAATTCTTTCTTAGCTCTTCACAGCACATGTAGAAGAGAAATGAAACAATATTTTTCACAATATTTATTGTGCACAATCCTGTCATATGGAAGAAATCAAATATCCAAAAAGCCCTAAAACACTCATATCCTGTCTTTTTTCAGCTTTCACATTTTGGATGTAACAATGAATATTTTTTGTTTAATTCTTTTCCGGTTTTCAAATGATGTCATCTCTTAGAATCATAGAATCAGACAGGCTGGAAGAGACCTCCAAGATCATCCAGTCCAACCTAGCACCCAGCCCTGGCCAATCAACTAGACCACGGCACTAAGTGCCTCAGCCAGGCTTTTCTTGAACACCTCCAGGGATGCCGACTCCACCACCTCCCTGGGCAGCCCATTCCAATGCCAATCACTCTCTCTGGGAAGAACTTCCTCCTAACATCCAGCCTAGACCTCCCCCGGCACAACTTGAGACTGTGTCCCCTTGTTCTGTTGTTGCTTGCCTGGGAGAAGAGACCAACCCCCGCCTGGCTCCAGCCTCCCTTCAAGACAGCAATGAGGTCACCCCTGAGCCTCCTCTTCTCCAGGCTTAACACCTCCAGCTCCCTCAGCTTTATTAATGTGTCATGCAATGAGTGCACATTCAATAAATTAAAATGTGACGGCAGATTTAGAGAGGGAAAATCCCATTCAATCCAACTAAACTTAAGACAATACCTCTGAGTCAGTAAAGGTGTATAGAATCATAGAATCAACCAGGTTGGAAGAGACCTCCAAGATCATCCACTCCAACCTATCACCCAGCTTTATCCAGTCAACTAGACTTGTCTTTAGCCACTAATTTCTAAAACTCATTATGCTTTAGAATCACAGTATCACAGTATTACCAAGGTTGGAAGAGACCTCACAGATCATCAAGTCCAACCCTTTACCACAGAGCTCAAGGCTAGACCATGGCACCAAGTGCCACGTCCAAGCCTGCCTTGAACAGCTCCAGGGACAGTGACTCCACCACCTCCCTGGGCAGCCCATTCCAGTGTCCAATGACTCTCTCAGTGAAGAACTTTCCCCTCACCTCAAGACTAAATTTCCCCTGGCATAGCTTGAGGCTGTGTCCTCTTGTTCTGGTGCTGGCNTCTTCTCCAGGCTAAACAATCCCAGTTCCCTCAGCCTCTCCTCGCAGGGCTTGTGCTCGAGGCCTCTCACCAGCCTCATTGCCCCTCTTCTGGACACATTCAAGCATCTCAATGTCCCTCTTAAATTGAGGGGCCCAGAACTGGACACAGTACTCAAGGTGTGGTCTAACCAGTGCGGAGTACAGGGGCAGAATGACCTCCCTGCTTCTGCTGGCCACACCATTCTTGATGCAGGCCAGGATGCCACTGGCCCTCTTGGCCACCTGGGCACACTTCTGGCTCAATGACTGGCAGTCAAGAATGACTGGGAACCTAAAGTTTAGACAGGTGTGATCTATAGTAAAGCTGCACAGGAGTTTCATATTAGAAAGTGGCACACACTAAGTGGTGTAGAATAAGGGGCAGGAAAGAAAGCAGTAATAAAACAAGATACAGTATCTCATCTGAAATAGCAGTAGATGCCTATATATAGATTCAGATATCTGACATTCAAAACTGAATTTCGTCATGTCTGTGGTTCCTGATGTCCTTGTGTCAGCTGCCCCAGGGCCATGACATTTTCTTTGTGTACCTTATGTACAACCTCAAAAGAGTTGGGAAGTGGAATTATACAGAATTATATAATTTATTTTTAAAAATCATAGAAAACTCCCTAAATCTACATGGAACAGAAGATTATTAATGACAGGGCAGTACACAGACTCCAGCTAAACCTGAAATCCATTCAACAAATGACTTTTCCTCAGGTAATTATGAGAGGGAGAAAGTTAATTGTTAAACTGTTGTAACAGTAACGCTTTACAGTTTTAAAAAGCTGTCAAGACTCATAAGCTTTTTTGTGGTACCATATGGTGAGCCACCACTAATCAGAAAGTTCAGAAAAGATGTCACTGAATGTAAAGAATGCACATATGGTATTTTTGCTTCTAGGGAAATTAAACAGAAATTAAACAAATACTTCAGATAATCCCAAATTAAAAAAAAAAAAACAAAAACAAAACAACAAAACTTGGGTTTACAGAAATGAATATTTCTTTATTTGTTGTATGTAAATATTTCATTGATGAGTTTACTCTCAGCCACTTGTCTTCTGTGGTGGTTTGGGTGTCTCCCGCTCCCCCACACTTTAGAAATCACCCAGACTAGACTCAGCTGGCTCTGGAAATTTGAATGAAGCTTATATTTACAGCTAGCACAATTTACAAGCAGATATTTACAGTATATACAGATATAGACAGAAATATACAAGGTAAAAAGGTAATACAGAAACACAACTCCCCTCCCAGAAACCTGAGTCCCCAGGAGGGGCTCTCAACCACCCCCTCACCTTCCCCCTACCCTCTCAACCTTACCCCAGGTCCCAAAGAAGAATGGAGGCTTGGCCAGAGGGATTAAGAAGCAAAGGTGAATCAGCCAAAGCAAATGGAGGGTGAGGTTAGAAAGCAAGATGGAGTTCAGCCAGCAGCCCTGAGCTCCCCAGCAGGCAAAAAAGCTGAGAGCACAGCCCAGAGCGAAGTGCCCAAGCGAGTGACTTTATCTAATGTTTTGCTTTTCCTTTCTACACATCTCAGCAAGACTGTGAGGGAAGTAGACCTCACCTTGTTTTCATTTCTCAGCCTATGATCTAATTCTTCTCACCAAACCATTCTAGCTAGGCTCAAACTAGCACAACTTCAAATATCATATTCAGAGCAAGTAATATTAGATAATATGCCTAGGCAGTGAAGTGTGAACTCATAAATATAAGCAATTTTACTTAAAGCTATTTCTTATTCTCCTAAGCTATTTTCATGTTCTGAACACTGTTAGCTAATGTTACTATTCATAATAAAACACTTGATATCGCTTACTTTACTACTCTTCATGCCCTAATAATTACCTGCTCCACAGATCAAACATCACATTTTAATGACATGGTTGCAGCTAATGTGAATGTTAAGGTATTCAGGCTCCAGTACTTTGAATAGGAAAATAACTTTCAGCAGTCAGCAATAACTGATCAGTCATTCTAATTTAAACACTGACAACTTCAGATTAAGAACTACAGTGGGCACTGTCTCCTATAGCTCTAATCAGAACAGATTCAGTAGTCTCACCCAAGATTAGTTTTAACTGTATGGGCTAATGCTAACTGCTCTATTTGTGCTAAAAACTATGAAGCATAGTTCATAAAGCATTACTCTATATAACAGTTTTGATGATGTTTTATTACCTTGTGTATCTGAAAAGTACCGGGCTGCAAGAATCATAGAATCAACCAGGTTGGAAGAGACCTCTAAGATCATCCAGTCCAACCTAGCACCCAGCCATGGTCAAAATTCAAGTCCATAATCCTTAAAATATCCTGAGAAGAGATTGCTGATGCATAAGATTGCCTTAGGAAAATTCTCAGGGTGCATAACTTGAGCATGTTTCTGCTGAGAACGAACAGAATTGTTGGCATCTTGGCATAGCAGAGCTACTACACACTTACTTGACATTTAGCTCCATCGTTCTGGTTTTAAACATTCTATTGCTGTCAGAACATCTTACAAAAGAAAAGCTTTGACTTTGTCATCTTAGCTATTCTCCAGCATGTGTACTTGGTAACTCAGTCAAAACCCAAATTTGTTCCTCTTAGGATCCTTTACTATAAAAGAATCTAACATACTTCTTCCTAGAGGGTTTATTCCTATTTTGAGTAGTGAACCATGAACAGTCCAGTGGTATTCATTCTTGTAATGAACATCTTGAACGCTTCATACTTACAAAACACTCATCTTTAGGAAATCTAGCTACTGCAGTCATGGATAGGCACCCCTGCTGTGGCTGGGAAGTAAAAGAGAGCTATAAAGTCATTCAGGCACAACTGACTTGAATATTGGCTAGAATATCCTCCTGTCTGTCTGACTTAAGCCCAGTTTGCAGAGAGTTGTGAATCTAAGATGAAAAAAGTAGAAAGCAAATAGCTCAATGATTTAATGGAGTCCCAAAAATACGTGTCTTCTTGTGTGTGATGGTTTGGGTGTTACCCGCCCCCCCCCCCCACTTAAGAAAATCACCCAGACTAGACTCAGCCGAGCTGGAAATTGGAGAATGAAGCTATGTTTACAGTCTAGCACATTATACAAGCAGATATTTACAGTATATACAGCTATAGACAGAAATAGACAAGTTAAAAAGTAATACAGAAACACAACAGTCCTCCCAGAAACCAGAGTCTCCAGGAGGGGCTCCCAACCACCCTTCCACCTTCTTCCCACCCCTCTACCTTACCCCAGACTTTGCCTGATGTTCAAAGTGAGTTTGGAGGTTCTACCTGGGGGGTTAGGAAGCAGATGGATTAGTCACACAGACAGCAGGTTGGGTTAGAGAGGTGTAGCCCCAAAGACAGAGAGCAAACAACTGCATTATCTATGCTTATGTTCTTGGTTTTATCCATCTCAGCAAGCCTATGAATGAAGCAGACATCATCATTGTTTCCTTTTCACAGCCTATAAGCTAATTCCTCTCACCAAAATATCCGAGCTAGGCTTAAACTAGAACATTGTGACAGTCACCAAAATTCAGAGGAATCATCTTTTTCCCATATTGCAATAAAAATATTCTTTAGCTGCTACAGAAAACATATGAGAAGGCAGCTTTTGTAACACACCTAATCACAAGCACAGTATTGCTAAGATTAGAAAATTGGGGGGGGGGGGGGAGAAAAAAAAAAAGACAACAAAACCTAGTCCTCCTGTCCTTCTTCCATGGTTTTTCAAGAGGAATACTCTGATATTGTATGTAAATAAACAACAAAAAAAGCTGGTTTGAGTGCTTTATCTATTTCTAAGTTGCCTATGATAAGAAGGAAAAGGTAAATTTGATTAATATTCCTCCACCAGCATCCTGTTTACAATGTGAAAATTTCTTCACAGAACTAGGTGTACACTATGAAAGAATTATGGAATAATTTGATAATTTCTGTTATAAGGTGCCTGTGAAGATAACCAAATTTAAATTCCTTCTTAACTGCATTTGACCTTGAAGTTGCAGCATGTCCATCAGGATTTCATCCAACTGAGTTTTGAATGTCTGTAAGAATGGAGATTCCTCACTGATTCTGGGCAGCTCGTTCCAGACTTTGACTGCTCCTGTTGTGAGAAACTTTTCCTAATATGTAGCTTATTGCAAACTTGCCCACTGATTCTAGTTCTTTTGCTGTACAACATTGAAGACTGTGATTCTGTTTTCCTCACAAAAGCTTTTCAAGCATCTGAATATGCCAACTGAATCCCTCCTAGCCTTTTTTTAATATCCTTATCTGTTATGCTTCAGACTCCTCATTGTTGTGGTGTCTTTCCATTGGATTTGCTACCCTAGATGTATTCTTAGAAGCACCAAATAAGAATAATTATGGCTGTTGATTTGTTGGCTAGACTCTTACTAATACTTGCCAGTCTGTTCTTAGTCTTTGCTACAACAGCATGCTTTCCTCATATTCAACTTAGCATCCTCTAGAATATGTGCAGTTGTTTTTCATCAAGATGCCACCCAGCTTGCATTGCCTCATTGAGTTATTCCATCCTAGGTACAAGAGTTTGCATTTACCTTTCTTGAACTTCTTACAGTTTCTGTTCACAGTGTCTTCAGTCTTTTGAGACCCCTTTGATTCGGAACTTAAATCTCTAGGATATCAGTGAATCTCAGTTTGGTATAGTCTGTTTGATCATATGAGACTGTTCTATTCAGGTTCTACCTTCCTTCCTTCCTTCCTTCCTTCCTTTCTTCCTTTTTTCCTTTCTTCCTTCCTTCCTTTTTCCTTTCTTTCTTTCTTTCTTTCTTTCTTTCTTTCTTTCTTTCTTTCTTTCTTTCTTTTTCTTTCTTTCTTTCTTTCTTTCTTTCTTTCTTTCTTTTCTTTCTTTCTTTCTTTCTTTCTTTCTTTCTTTCTTTCTTTCTTTCTTTCTTTCTTT
>WAAF01020584.1:0-88795 GCA_013400475.1 Tricholaema leucomelas
TAAGAGCAGTGGCAGCCTAAGTTCTAAATGGACTTCTGCTTCTCTCATTTTTTTCCTATAAGACCTAGCAACATCCTTGAACTCTTCCTGGGATACCTCCCCCTTTTTTCCAAAGGTGATATACCCTAGTTTGTTTGTTTGTTTTTTCTTAATTCCATTAGCAGCTCCTTGCCCATCCAGTCTGGCTGTCTCCCTCTTCAGCTCGTCTTCCAGCACAATGGGACAAGACTGCTCCTGCGCCATTAAGCCTCATCATGTTGAATACAGCTCACAGACACTGAGCGAGGCTCTGGATTTGCCACCCTGCTTCATGCCTGAAAGGCCTGCCTGACACAGCACACTGATAACCAATTAAGTGAGTATTTTCAATCTGCTTGAGTGTTAAGTCATGTACAGGGTCCATATTTTGGTATTGTCCAACTATGCATTGTCCACATCCCCTCCCTTTTGAACCACCACAGTTGTTGGCTGCTTCCACCTGGGGTTATTTTCCTCCTTTTCCTTCTCATACTCCATCAATTAAACCATGCTGCAATCAGGAAGCAGAGATGTCCCTTAGACTGGCCTTACCCCAACATGGCTTCCCCCTGAAGAAATACTGGGTGCAATATCTATGCTGACAACACTAAACTGTAGACAAATGTTTGCCTTATGTATGGCCTTAGGAGGAGGAATTATGTCTGGCTCCATCCATTTTATGAGCCTAATCTGTTGAACAGCTCACTCAGCATCAGCCATTTAGCACTCTGCCACTTACGACCCACAAGTATAGTTGGCAGCATCCACTAGATGGCAAGTAGATGCATTTACTAGATGGGGGAGCTGCACAGAAAGTGCTAGAAGTAAAGCCAGCCAAATGGTTGCAATGGATCTACTGGCCACTTCCTACATAGTTGAATCTCTGCACTTACCATGCAATAAAAGTCCTACCCCAGGTCTGTGTGATTTTGGGGGTGAAGGGGCTCAACATGAGCTGGGATTTCTCTCAGCTGTCCTAACTCTTTTGCACTGTAAACACTTGAAACCTTGACCTCTTCTACTCTACCTAATCTATGAGCAGGGAAAGGACACTAGAAAATATCATGTATTGCAGTTGGCCATCCGAAACATCTGTCCTACCAGGTAAATGGAACTGGCCAAATGGGAATCACATTTTACAGGTTACCTTCCTCTTTCTGTTTAATGAGGAGAAAGAAAACTGCATAAGGATGTTTGGTTTTGTTAAGAACTAAATGCACAATTAATGCTGAGTTGCTACTGCCCACTAGGACTTTGTGCATTTAAGAGCAGTGAGTTCAATCAGAACAAGAAATCAAAAGCAAGAAGATAAAGATCCAGGCTAGTCATGATCTAAGAGCCTCTATTTCACCCTGCAAATGCTGCCCCAGCACACACACAGCACCTACCTCTACTCCAGCAGCATCCCCATGCCACAGCAATACTACTGTGTCTGCTCTGCTCCAACTCACCCAAAGACATCTCCCCACACTCATTAAGCACCCCCATACTCCAAGTCATACTCAGGATGCAGCTCAACACAGACTCAACTTAATCTATCTTTAAACTCACAAACCGTATTTCTTCCTCATGTGACACACAGATCTCATCACAGGAACGACCTGTGCTTTGCAGCACTGCTTCTTCTAAAGACAAACTGAGTGTGTTTCATTTCATCACATTCACAGGCTCAAAGCTGTTCACCCTAAGGGGCACTCAGCCCTGTCAGATTACCTTACAGAACAATGATAACTCCGCCAAGCTGTTCCCACTTATGCCTTTCCGAAGTAATGCAGCTGCATCTAAGACAAATGAACAAAGCTGGACTGTTTGCAGGTAACATCTGCCAACGGCCACCAGTGCCAAGGCATAAGGGGCCACAAGAAGGCTACCTGGCAGGACAGTCACCCTCATCACCCTCTAGTTTCAGAGGCCAGGCCCACGCTCAAATGAGCTTTTTACAAACAGGAGACAACATTAGCTTTAAGCCTCTAGAGGACTACCAATACAAGACAGTTAAGAGAGATGAATTTCATACATGTGTCATTAAGAATCGCATGTGCAATGCAGACTACATTAAAAATATCAGAGCATACATGTATTTTCCCTTCTCCTTTTACCCCAGTTAGTTCTGAGAAATCAGAGACAACATAGAAAAAGCTAAGCACACAAGACCAGGGAAAACAACTGTGTCATTAAAGCACAGAACCTTAAACTCAGGATTTATTCTCTGCATTTGTGTCAAACCTCTTGCCAAAGCTTATCATCACTGCCTTGATTTCTTCATCTGAGGAGCCAGAATACTTACACATCTACATTATTCTCCAAGGATATTCTGAAATTATTTTTTGCAAGACACTTGGTAGATTAGAGGCATTCCAAATATTAGGTGCTACAGTACAGCTCTTACACAAAGAAAGGGATTGCTGAAGCTCTTACAAGCATTGTGAGGTTTCCACAGGCTATTTTTGATGAGCCCAGGCTTAAACAACTCTGCCAATGTCTATACAGCATTCATACACAGGAAAAATGTTTAGTCACCTTTAAATGCAGGTATGGGGGTTGAAATTTTGGCTTATTCATCAGCTCCTAGTCAGTCATATGTTCCAAAGTACAGAAAGAATAAAACAACACCATTTTATCCAAAGAGAAGTGTAAATATAATTTTTTTTAAGTTTAAAAAGGAAAGTACTTCGCTGTTACTATGTACTTAACCTAAGAAGTCAGCCAAACAGAGCAAGATAAAGAAAGGTATTTCTTTTCCCAGGTGTGCCATCCTCCTGAAATTTGTACCTAACAGAATATCTACACAAAATGTTATTTACTAAGAGAGTATGAGTCATGCTCCCAGCTGATAGCTAGAAAGATTATCTTCCAGAAATGAGAAGGTAATTTCCAGTTCACAGGAGCCTGACTGCAGTGTTATTTCCTGTAAATAGGAGGCAACTGGAATTAGAATAAGTCATCAGCAGTTGTAAGCCCAGTGCTGTTCTCCAACATCAACAGAACGTCCAACTCAGGACAAGCAATTTCTGTGCTTCGGTTTGCCTCTCTTCACAGATGTGTAAGTTTTCACCTGCTTCAGGTTGTTATTACAGCACTTAACATTTGTATAAATAGTCTGGTCTACACAGAACCTGAAAGGTCCTTCGAGTGGAAAAAAACTCTGTGTTTTCTTAACTGACAAAATCAACAAACTTTCTGTTGATTGTGTATGATCTATGATCACTGAGAAAGGCTGTAAGTAATTTTAATGAAGTCCTGCAGTCAACTGTCACGTACATAAATTTCCCACAAGCTAAGCAACACAGCAGGAGAAAAAGTGATGCAGCATCATCCTCACTAAACAACCAGTAGGAAAATAAATAAGGAAAAAAAATCATAAGCTTCCTCCTCCCTCCTCTTTCATTTTGCACTTACGTTATTGCTGTAACGTGCTACTGTAATAATGCAGTAGCAGGCATTATATCTCACCTACAGCTCTGCATTCATTATGGGTCAGTAGTCACCATGCCACAGAGAGAATGTAATTGCTACTGCAGAGAGACCACAGTATCTCTGAACTGCAACATTATGGATAAAGAGCCTGGACTCTGTGCCTCAAAGAAAAGGCACCACTAAGACAATAAATTAACTTTGAAAGCAAAGAAACACACACCACAAAAGCTGAGGTTTTGGCCACCTACTGTAACTTGGAACTTCAAAGACATCTGAAATGTCACTTAGAGGTTTAAAAAAATAAATAAATAAAAGGCAGGCAAAACTGTCCTTTGCATAAGGTCACAGACAGCATACAGCTGAGACTATCCACTGTCAGCGTTGCACCACAAGAGTAGTGAATAGAATAGAATAATCAACCAGATTGGAAGAGACCTCCAAGATCATCCAGTCCAACCTAGCACCCAGCCCTATCCAGTCAACTAGACCATGGCACTAAGTGCCTCATCCAGTCTTTTCTTGAACGCCCCCAGGGACGGTGACTCCACCACCTCCCTGGGCAGCCCATTCCAATGCCAATCACTCTCTCTGTCAAGAACTTCCTCCTAACACCCAGCCTAGAACACCAATATGGTTAGATGATTGTTCTCCGTTTATTCAAGTTACATGCTTACTTGGAAGAGGTGTACATAGCTAGCTTAGTTTAAGATTGGTACATGTGGAAAGCACAGATTGGCTTAAGGTTATGTGTGAGGTACAGATAGGTTAACTTATATAACCAACCTGTAGGGTCAGCTTCCTGCGGCTGGCAGACCCTGCCTCCTCACAGCTGCACGTGGAGGGCTGTTATTCACTGCCTGGTTTCCTGCCTCCGAGATGGATCCACCCAGGACACTCTGCAGCACGAGGTTGCTCAGTTGTTTATCAATTCATGTCCTTCTGTTAGCAAGAAATCTGTCCACAATCCAGCTTCCCATTAAGTGTATTTAATAGTACCTTTTGATATTCTCTAAGGGGATGGCAGAAAGATAAAAGATACAGAAGCAGCTAGCTATGGTCCTACCCCCAGGATTCATTTTAGAAAATGAATTTTAGAACAGTGATCATCGTACTGAATTCTGGACTACCAGCAATACATATTCATAATAGATGGAAAATGACTAGTCTTGTTTTTCTACCACAAAATGCTACTCAGTTGCAGTTTCCCTGCAACTCCAGCAGCGTGAGCAGCAAGCTGGTCCTTTGTCATCTGCAAATTTAGCATCTATTTTGTCATACCATATGTAGCCCTGAGAATTCAACTAGGAGGGAAATGCTCTGCTCCACCTTGTTCATCTTCTGTCTTCACAGAGGGGAACAAGATAAAACAAAAGAGCAAAAGGTGAAAAAATTATGTGCTGGGCAGAACTCAGATGCAGGTGAATACCCTCTAAATCAACTCAGATGCAGGTGAATACCCTCTAAATCAACTCAGATGCAGGTGAATACCATCTAAATGCTTTCATGTTATATACTCCATGTTACTGCCTCTACTTCACCAGCAACTTTTACAGTTTAACACAGGGACTGAGGGCAGCATAGCAGAAACTCTGCAGGGAAGAGGTCCTAACACTGAAAACAGCACAGAAAGAGACTACAGAAGGAAATTCCCTCTCAGTAGCACAGCAATCCAAGCAGAAGCTCAGAAACTAGCTCACAGCTCAGCTAGGGAAAGGTCTGGAAGAGCCCAATGGCCTCAGAAGCACAGATGCCAACACAGGAGGGAGAGGGCAACAAGTAAATAGTGTCAGGCAGAATCCTTCAACCCCCTTTATTCAAATAAATTACTTAACTTTTCAGTGAGCAGCAAATCTCCTTACCCCTCTGGATTAAAGGCAGACTTAAAGGAATGTTTGTCAACAGCCTACACTCTGCCTGGGTCATTCCTCATGCACATCAGCTAGCTGCATGAGGCACCCTTGATTAAAATGTAGAAGTTTATTTCTGAATAAAATTACATATTTAAGTACAATTTAAAAGCTTACTGGATGTGGGATACAATTTTCATTTTGCTTCTATGGAGTTTGATGGCAGTGACATAGAATATCTCTTTGAAACATCTACCAGCCTTGTACCATCCTGTAGCATGAGGTGACCTGGAAGTCAAGGTCTCAGATGTCCCATGCAAGAAACAGACAACAGGACAGCTGTGTGAGAAGAAGACAACTTTCAGGGTGCTCACTGACTAGGGACAGATAAAATCCCTATGGGATTCCCACTGAAATTTCAGGAAGCAATGATGTTTTATTCCAGCACCAAGTAAGTTTTTAAGGTTCCATTTACCTGCACCTTCATTTTGCATAAAGATCACACTATTAAAAGAGGGGAAGCTAAAAATAAATTAAAAAACAAAGTCTAACTTACGTTTCACTGCAACATATCACAGAGAAGTATTTTTTAAAAATTAATTAAATTATGCAAGCAATCTTGCAAAAAAAAATTAAAAAAAAAATCCTAGCACAAAACCAAACAACAACAACAAAAAAAAATTAGTACAACAGAAGCAAGAAAACAAGGAGAAGTGCTCCAGAGGAATGTCTGACAAACAGACATCTGCCACAGAGGCCAAGGAGAAGAAATAGTCAGTAGGGTTGACTACTACCCAAGTTAGTACAAAATCTCTACACTCAATGGAACAAGAAGACCTTGCAAAAAAATAACATATTTTGTGGACCCAGACTGCTTCAGTCCTGCATGGGAACGAGGTCAAACCCCAAAATGCCTTCTCTGCCTTGGATGAAACACCAACTCGATCACATCTCCAGTACCATGTGTAAACTGACTTGTTTTACATTAAAGAACATGAACATTGCAAACATTTTCCTGAGGCAAAGCTCCCAGGTAATCTGTTCTCAGAGCTAAATTTTCTTCTTAAAGACAGTAAGACAGCTGCTGGTGCTAGGTGTGGAGCACAGATCCTCTGACTCCAATTACACTGTGCGAATGGCACATAAGATCAGGGCAGATACAATACACTCTTCCCTTACACCTACTGGGCCAAATGCCAGCCTTCAAAGTATACAACAAGCCTCTCTAACTTCCAGAAGTAAAAATCTCAGTGCCTAAAGGCTTCCCCACCAAGATCCCACTGGAGTCACTTTTGCAGATGTGCTAAAACATGGAAAAGGCAACAGTTGAGGGAAGCTGGACCTTGTAGCACTGCTGGTAAGACACATATTTGCTGATTCCTTCATACTAATGCAAACTAGTAAAATGTGAGTTAATGACTGTCCCTTGTATTATGCCACAGGTTCCTTGTGAGAACATCAAACATACTCCTAACATTCTTGTAAGTGCTTACTTGTACTGTAAGAAAAGGCAAATGCTGTTCTGGTATTTTCCTTAATACAGACACTAAAACAATACTAAATACTAGCATAAAGCTATTTCATCTCCTTCTTCCTCCCAGGCAAACAAATGTCAGACTATGTATAACAGTAATTTGACCTTCCTGACATTTTTCCATATAACTCAAATATGTTCCAAAAGGAAAATTGGTATTTTAAATGTATATCTCCAAGCGAGTCTCACAGTTATCCTCAGAAGCCTGGTAAGAGCTCAGTAGGAGTTAAGGAAAAAGGAAAAACTCATATTTGGCAAATCTTGTCTTTAATGTCTTCTTTTTCTTTATTCATTAATAGATAAATCACTGCTTTGTCATTGGAAGACAACACAATTTTGGTAGCATGCTTTCCTCATCGCTTCCATGCAGTAAGCATTTTGATGTCTAGTTACAACCAAATCCCATTTGAGAAGACCATATAGGTCTTTCTGGGAAGAGCCTGGTACACATTCACTAGTTTTCTCTCTCTTATTTAAGGGGGACTACCTTTGACAGAGGTCTGCTCCACTAGAACCAGTAACTGCACTGGGAGGGGATGAAACAAGAGAAAAATAGTGGAAAAAAAAGATAAATCAAAAGGCCAACCTCTTTTCACACACAATGGGAACTGAGAAAGCCAGAGACTTTTTCATGCCTCCCTATTAACTGAACTGCTCAAAGCTCAGGAAGACTAGCAAGTACATGAAAATAATCCTAGCACATTCTTCTCCTTTTGTGACCACCAGAGCCATTTAATTTATCTCCAAACACTCCCTCACAGAAGGACTTAACTTCAGGGTCGATTTAGGCTTTCACTTTCCTGCACCTACATTTTTCTACCTCTCTCAGGCAAAGCTTGTAGGCAGCAGTGGATGTGCACACCTGGGAGCCAGAGAACCTCCTTTCCACTTTGTCACCAACTTGCAATTACTTGCTGAAAGCCTCAGCATCTCACAATCTAAAAATAGCAGCACTTGCTTTGGTAAAAATGACTTTTTTAAAGGACTATTATAATAGCAGAACAATTAGAGCTTAACTTTTAAACACTTAAACTTACAGTTCCTGAGGAATTTGCTCAGTAGTCTAATTCAATTATTTAATAATCTGAAAAGAACAACCTAATTTAAAATTCTCCAAATCTCTCTTCCTATTTTGATGTCTCCAATCATGTAACAACCATTTAAATAAAGCTAGTGATTGCACATTAGCAATGTGAAGCCTTGACTGTAGTTTTTGCAGTAGCTTTGTTGGGAATTCACATATGCCTGAAGAGATAGTGTGCTATAGTGAAAACAGCATATGCCTTGGAGAAGGTCATTTAGTGTAACTTCTGTGATCTGGGAGCTGACAGCAATATGAATGGACAGACATGCTCAAGACTTGGAGATGACAGCATAGAGAAATCAGATGCTGCCCTGCTCCCAGTATCATCCAAGAAAATGCACGTACTGATACGGGAACTAAGAAGTACAAGGACATGCCTTGCCTCTGCAGCTACTCCCACTGCCAGAGGGATGAGCATCCGCATCCAAACAAACACTGCCCTTTAACTAGCTACACGGAATAATTAAGTTTGATTGCACTCAAGGGCACAACCAGGTCTCAGTCAGACACCCTGCAAATACCATGACACGAGTGAGTCTGGGCAAGAGACCACTTGGAAAACCTAGTTTTTGGGTTGCCTGATGGATTTTTCTTTCTTTTTGGAGCTTGTTACTCAAGCATCTCCCCAACCCGTAAGTCACTTGGAGAATAAGCAACCAGCAACAATCAGTGAGCATGACATGTGCCAGGTTCACACAAGGTGCCTCGAATCTCACATTTCACCTCTTTTGGGCAATGAGGAAGCAGTTGCACACTCACAAACCAAATCAGATTTTCTACCAATAGTCTTCTTCATTCCCGAGTCCAGACAGTTCTTCAACGGCAGGGACCTCAGCCTCAGTGGCCCCGGAGCCATCACTGCGGCTGGAGAAGCCCTGGTGCCACCCGTTTACCGCCTTCGACCATTGGGTACCGGCCGCTTCTGCGAGGACTTAAGGATATTTGCATCCTCGGCCTCCCACAAACGACCTATCCAGGCGCAAGGCTACAGCGGAGACCGGGCACACAGCGCCGCGGATGCCACCCCCACCTACGCCAACTCCCGCTGTCCGCGGCGCTGCGCAGGCCCGGGACGGCGCCTCCGACAACGGCGGCATCCGCTGCGGGGCGGGGGGGATTGTTCACCCAGTATCGCCGCCTCCCGCTCCCGAAGCAGGGTCAGCCTAGCACAGCCGGCAAGCTCGGCCGCGCTCCACCTGCCCGCCGCAGCCGGGGTCCATACTCACTCCGCGTAGCCCGTGGTCCAAGGCAGGCGCCGGGTCTCCTTGCTGAGGATGAGGATGGGGCGGGCGATGTGGTCGGCGGAGCACTCCACCTCGTCCGGGGACAGTCCCAGGAACTCGGGTCTCCCGTAGGGGAAGCGGAGAGGCAAGTCCGCGCCGCTGCCGTGGTCGGCGCCCGCGCTGCCAGCCATGATGCCGCCCATGAAATTGGCCACGGCGGACTTCACCCGCGTGAGCATAGTACCCCCGCCGGCGGCGGTAGCGCCGGAACCGCCGCGCAGGGCGGGGAGCGGGGCGCGCCGGCGGGCAGCGCTGCTACGACGGCGGCGGCTCCGGCAGCCCCCCGCCGCGTTTCCGCAATGGGGGCGTCGGGCCGCGCCGAGCCGGGCGGGGGAACGGCGGGCTTAGGGGCAGCCGCGGGGCTGCAGGCTCATTGCAGCAGCAGTGGCGGCGACAACGGCAGGTTTCCCCTTCCCGGCGCGGTGTTGGGTGAACTCAGCTCGGCAGCGGCTGCTGAGTCATGTGATAGCGAGGCTGGATTTGCCCGGGCGCTTCCTGCTCCTCCTGCGGCACCGGCGGGCTCCTGGCACACGCCGCGCACGGGCGGCCCCCACCCTGCCTCCCGTGGTGGGAGGTGGCGGTCCGCGGCAGGTGCGAGGCGGGCGGGGCCTGGCCTGTGGGGCCGCCCCTGGCTTGCCTGCCGCTGTGCGGAGGGGTTCAGCAACGGCAGCCGGTCCTGCCCTGCCAGCGGCCGCGTTCGTAAAGAGTTGCCCGAAAGACGTTTCAGGCGGAATTGCTTGGGGACGCCGGCGCGCTGAGGCCATCATCACCGGCAGGCGCGGGGTCGCTGCTCGCAGTGCGCCCGTTCCCGCTGCCTGTGGGGCTGAAGCAGAGCGGGCTGAGCGGGACGCCCCGTCCCAGCGCCTGGCACAGCTTTCTGATCTCATGGGCTATAGGACAAGGCTCTCGCTTGAGGGCTAACCTCCCTTCTTCCCCTTAAACACGTCAAAGGTATTTTTTCCTACAAAAGAGTCTGCTGTACAAAATAATTACTCTTAATTCGGCCGTGAAAGGGGACCAGCGGCAGTCGCCTCACACAAGTCCCGTAGCCAGCTGGCTGCGGGTTCCCTCGGCCTGCTTGGGGAAGGCGAAGGTCCGTCCGGCCTGTCGCCTAGCAGCAGAAACAGTGTGGCTGATCCTCGGCTTCCTCCGCAAGTAGCCAGGCGTTTAGGGTGCTGTTGTGAAACACGAGGGAAAAGACAAGCCTGAGTATCTTTGAATTCGATTGCAGATATTTTAATCCCTCCTTCCCTGGCTGTCTCACACTGACCTTGTCATACTCTTGTGCAAAAAATAAAAAATACCATTGAAAAACCCAGGTCTGCTGCAAGTGGCACTCACTCACCCAAATACACCAAAAAGTTGCAGGTTTGGGTAGGCAAAGCTTCAGGAAAATGGGGGTGAGGGGAAGGTAGCAAGAGCAGTTAGGGAGTCTGTCCTTTACAGCAAGGCTGTGCCTGTGCCCTGTGATGCTGTGGTATGTCTGGGAGCTGTATGTCTCCCTGAAAGGCAGTGATCTGCAAAATAGAGCAGGTAGATACAACAAGCCATAAGAGTGGAGTAGTACTGAGACTTAACGGAGAAAAGCTGGTTAGTCACCATATGTGGCTCAGTGGGGAAGATCGTCTGTCTCCTAGCTAGCTCATGCTAGAAACCTGCTGGTCCACCACTGAGCACAGTTGCACCGTTCTAGAGACTAAGCCCTGTGTGCTTCTTTGATTTCTCATAATTAGACAACATCCTGAGAGCTGAGTTACAGCAATGCCTGGGTTTGCTCCAGCTTCTCTGTATACAGATGTAAGAAATGTAAAGACGTTGTGGTGCTTACCAGACTATGAAAAAGCTGTCTATTAATAAAGTCTACAAAGCCAAAAATAGATTCAGGAACAGGGATGCTAAGAGTGTATGAAGTGCTACTCAAAGCAGAGTTAGCAAAATATCCATTCTGAATTAAACATTACCTCCTTTGGGAGGCCGTGGTTATTTTCCCCGTTTCCAAGGCTGTTTTACAGAAATTTTGAGGAAGGGTAAACTTCTCTTGGGTCAAAAAGAAAAAACAGTCACCATCAATGACTCATTATTTGATTATACTATAGTGGAAACTTTGTACTTTTTTCTTTCAGGCGTTTTGGTTTACTTTGTATCTCAGTTATGCTGCACAGGTTGTTACTTCAAAGAAAAATGCAAGTAAAAAGAGTCAAAAGGCTTGTTAAAATTCAAGGTGGTTTGTTTTTTTTAACCATAGGCCCTGTGTCTGGATACTGTAACAGGCAGCTGTTCACCCACATTCAGATGCTACAGAGAAAGGCAAACCTGAGGTGGTGGGACTCCCAAAGCTCCCTGGCTACTCTGGTAGCCTGAACTCTATTTAAATTTGTCCGATCTCAGTTCATTTCCAGTCCCTTCCACTTGAGGACAGTCTCTTTATGCTACATTTTGCCTGCTGGATAGCCAGTGCTCTTTATCAGACTGGCACTGCAGTGCCTGTTTTCCTCACTAATGCTTTAATGGGCCTGCCATATGGAAAAGATAGGAGTGAGAAGAGAGGCACAAGCAGAATGTGGTGTATGTCCTGGAGATGTTCATTAGTTGTTTTCTATGAGGCAGATCTCCTCACAGGTTATCAAATGTATTCCTGGAGAGGCTGCACCAGCAGACTAAACTTTGCATTTTGTTTGACTCAAAGACTTTCAAAAATGCTGTTGACTAAAACTCAGACAGAGAAGTTGCAGCATTTGCCCTCCTGCCCCACCTGCAGTCACCATTTGGCGCAAAGCACGAGGGAGAAATGTAGAAAAGTACATGTAGGCTTGTTAAGAGTTTAAATGGCCTCTTCACACTGAAAAATACAGAGATGCTCACTGGGAAAGAGGATCATGTTGTTCACTTTTGATTAAAATGTGAAGCCTCATGTGTCAAAGAAAGTAATGGTCAGGCCTGGCAGATCTCAGCGAGTTCCTCAAATCTATCCTGTGGTCCATGTGGTCCAAGACAGACATTTTTTCTTTTGTGGTGGGTAGACCTCTAAAGATTTGGATATTGGTTTCAAATAAAACTTTGAGGCTGAATTCTCTGTGAAAACGTTTGAAATTCAGTTGTTTCCTTCTGCAATCCCATGACTGATACAAAAGAAAGATGACATTTGTTTTTTCTTTAAACTTGTTTGTGACACTGAGATAAATACATCTTTTTCTCTGAATGCCTAACCATGCCACAGAGCTAGTGAAGCTGCATGTGGGTCAGAAATGCATTCATATGGGCTATTTGAAGCATCTGAAGTATGTAATACCACCTTGCCATGCATCATATTCACCACTCAACAAATTCAAGAGTGTCTTCATTGTGAGGAAAATAGACTGAGATGGAGAATATTCTAAACTTCTATATGGTGATAGAATTATTTTGATTCAGCATGATTTCTGAAGACCATGTTCTTCAACTTCTTTGTCAAAGCAAGACCAGCTTTAAAGTTACATTACATTGTCCAGAATCTTGTCCAGCTAAGTTTTCAGTATTTCCAAGGATGGAGATAGCACAGCCATTCTGGGCAACAGTTCCAATATTCAACCACACACTTGTGAATATTTTTTTCCCTGATATCTGTTTGGTATTTCTGTTGTTGCAGTTTGTGTCTGTTGCCTCTCATAACCATTCATCTCCCAGAAGAATATGACTCTTTCCTCTGTATTCCCTCTTATTAGGTACTTGAGGACAGCAGTAATGTTTCTCCCCTTTAGCCTTGCCTTCCGAAAGCTGGATAAATCCATTTCTCTCAGCATCTAATTGAAACCATCTTGATGGTCTATGGGTGGACTCAGATGGGGAGCCCCAAACTGGACAGAATACTGTCATAAGCACTATTTAAGAGGGGTATGACCCCTTCCTTTGACACATTTCCATATGTGGTTAGCCTTCATTGCTGCACAGGCACACTGATAGCTCATATTCACTTTGTTGTCTGCCTGACAGTCAGACCTCGGTGCCAGTTTACACTATCCCAGCTGCAGGATGCTGCAAATGTTCCTGGTGAACTTCAGGAGGCTCCTGTCAGATCATTTCTCTAGCCACTGAGATCCCTCTTGGTGGCAGACCTACCCTCCAGCTATCAACTTACCTCCCACAATGTAGAAGAGACAAATACTTGCATTTAGCAAAAACCTTAGGGCTATCATAAGCTCTCCATAAGCTCTATTTATGTATAGAATCATTGAGTATTTCAGGTTGGAAGGGACCCACAAGGAGTCCAACTTCCTGCTCCTGTCAGGACTACCTTAAACTAATCTGTATGACCACAAGCATTGTCCAGATGCTCCTTCAACTCTGACAGGTTTGGTGTCATGACCATTCTCCTGGGAAGTCTGCTCCAGTGATTGACCACCCTCTCAGTGAAGAACCTTTCCCTAATATCCAATTTGAAATTCCTTTCCCTTTCTAGCTACTTTAAAAGAACTGTAACAAAATTTGCTTTAAAATAAAGGAAAATCTTGCAAGAAGAAATACCCAGTTGATTGTGAGGACTCTGGTTCTGACTCTTGAGTATTTGAGCAGAGGGCATATTAAGTGGGGCAGGTGGAAGCATATCTACTGAAAGTGCATTGACTCAGTGTGTTTAGATGTTTTCTTATCATAAAAGCTCTTTCTGGTGCGGCCCATTTTATTTCTTTTGCAGAACATGGGGATACTTAGCACTCTATCTCACAGGAACAGGGAATTTATTTCAACAGTGTAACTCATCCTTGCTTGTACCTTGTTTATACCTTATGTAGTTTGGTTGCTTGAAGTTTTGTTTCCTGTGTTTCATACTCTGAATAAAAGCAATGAGAAAACTCACAAAGACTTCGGTGGGGAAAGCAGGTCTAATGTGAAATGAGGCACCATTTCTGCAGGCATGAAACTCTTTGTCATATTATCACAGATGTGCAGAATACCCCCACAGGTGTGAACTCAGCTGCTGAATAAATTTGGAGGGTATGTCAGAATACTGTCTGGCATTATGATTATGAGACTGTATCTGCAGGGAAAAAACAGTTTTGAAGGAAGAATCTATTGGTTTCCTCTGGTTAATCCGCCCCAAAAAAAACACTTAGAGCATTATTTTTGCACATGATTCTGCTGAAGCAGGTCTCTATGTCATGTGGTGATCAATGAAGTTATTCTTGCCTTTTCAAAAGTACTGTACGACCTTTAATAAACACAAGAAAGAAAGGCTCTTCAGAAGCACAGTGCCTGAGGCATCATATTTATGTGGAGGATAAAGTGCCACTTCATAAGACATCAGTCCTCCTTCCCCGAGTACTAGATATCCCATCTGTGCCTGCAGAAACCCCCAGCATTTCTACGTGTACCGGAGCTGACAAGATCAAAGCTGTTGGCACTCTCGCCAGTTTGCAAGCAGGAGGACCAAGTAAATTTCAAAGAATACTAGCAATACTTGCAGAGATATGTTTTCTCTGCTATACTTAACTTCTACTGCACCACCCTCTATTCAGTATCAGTTTCATACATGGATTTCCTTTTGAGACTGAAGTTCAGAGACAGCATTCCCAGCAGAATAGGATTAGTATGATGGTCCCAAGGATTTACTGTCCAATCCAGTCCCCTAGGGAACACAAATTGAGCAAACTCACTGAAGGCTGCAGGCTACACAAAGAGGCTAAATCCTTGTACATTCTCAAGTACAAAATTTAGGGCAAACTTGTCTTTTTCTATTGCTGTCCTAACCATGATGTGACCAGAGCCCATAAGTATTTTTGCTTTGGCAAGCTGCAAGGGCTATAGCTGGATTCACCTTTCCTGGCACAGTGCCTTTCATCTACAGATCCTCCTTGACTGCATCAGAGACCCACAGGAACACTGTGGAGATCGTGGGTGTGTGAGGGGCAAACATCAAAAGGTTAAACTAGGGATAAAACGATCGTGTGCATGGGTTTCATGCTGACAAGCAACAGGGATATGCCTGTAGCTTTGGGGTGGAAGATAGGAATTGGAGCCAGGAACTGACTACCCATCACATAATTCAATATACAGAGAACTACCTTCATTCTTGGTCATGCTGAATGGCTAAAACCCTATGGTTTTAGGGACCCCAAAGGCAAGAGATTCCTCCCACAGCAGGACTTAATCTAGAAGGTATTTTCATAGCACAACTATTGTACTGAATTAAGATGGGCTTTAACAAAGAAGAGGCTGGAACACAGGTGTTTAATTTCCTGTCAGAATTTCTCCCTCCTACTTTTGCAGACTCGTTATTTTAACCCATTCTCAGAAATATTTAGGAGGCAACACAAAGCAGAGTCCTGTCACAACCTTGTCCTTACTCAAAAATATGCTGTGCAGCTGAGTAGTAAAGACATTGTAGCCAGAAAAGTGGGTTCATATCCCTTATTATAGTGGAGGACCGATAAATGTGATGTCCTAAGCTGTGTACCTTGATTTAGGTACCTAGGCAGGAAAAATACCCTGAAGAAGGATCTTAATTGGCTGGCAATGACAGTAAAAGATGCCAAAAAGTCTTATAACTGCTTGCAATCTATATAAATATAAATAAATACTTCAACATAAGTTGCCCATATGCATGTAAGAATTTAGCACTTGCCAAAAGCTATTGAAAGACTTTTTCTACAAGTATCCTGAAAATAAAATTCTGATTTCATGTTAAGCAGCACAATCACAATTTTCTTTCTTGAGCCTCTTCTGACTTTCCATTATTTGCTGCATTTTAATGCCTGTAGCTAAATCTGCTAATAATGGGATAGAAGAAGTATTAGCTTGTTTATGTGCTTCTGCTAGGAGCTTTTCATAGGGGAGGTGGGGCACAATTACTACATCCACCCTGGGGCTCCTACAAAAGAACATCTTGCCCTGATGATGTTGTGAGCTGCTTCAAAATGTCTGTGATGGACGCACTCTTGGTGATAGACTCGGGGTGGGGAATAATTATATTGTCTGCAATGCAGAGGGAACAGGAAAATGAGCAGGTAAAAGGATGTGTAGGTATTTTCAGGTGCTTGGAGTTATGGGACAGCACTGAAAACTTGGCTGAGAACAGGCACATTTTAACTTCCTCCACACTTCAGGCTGAGTAGCACCATATTTCAGAATAAAAGATGGTCTTGACTTATGCCCGAGTTAAGCATAGGATAAGCAGGCAGGGAAGTGATTTGTACATATCAAGTGCAGGAGAATATTTGAGTAACCTGCCAGCTGCCTTCGCTGCAGGCCAGGTGCTCCTTAAATGGGACCATTTCAAGAGCAAGAAGGATGGGTGGGTGAGGAGCTTATTATCTGCTGACAGCAGCTCAGGAGCAGATGGCGAACATAGAGAAGGATTTTTTTTCCTACATCTGGGCTGTGGCTTCTGCTGTAGAAGCCTTTCTGCAGCTCAGAGCAGCTAGGCACCAGCATTCAGCTGTGTGTGGGCAGGGGTTTTATCAGCATCACCATGCCCTGCTCAGAGTCAGGCAATGCTGCTTGCTTGGGTTTGGATGGCTGGGTTTTTTTGGTGTTTTGTTTTTGTTTCTGTTTAACTTTTTCCTCCTTTTTCTTTTTTTTCTTCCCCTTTTTGTTTATAAATATGAATTAAATGAATAGTTTTGTCAGAACTCAAAGATTTGAACGTCAGCCTGGGTGTACAAAATCCAAGGTACCTTACATGGCAATCCTTCTCAGCTAGACTTGCCAAGGAAAGAAGCAGAGTGTTTGAGCAAGTTGTCAAAACCTTGGGCTCCTAGACCTCAGGCTGAGTTTACCAGATTTTTGTGCTTTGAGAAATCACAGTCCTGGCTATACTGGATGGTATCACAGAAAGTTAAAGAAATTATGCCAATTTCTATTTACCTCTTGTATTTCTGCTCATGTTTTGTAGGTAGGGATATGGAAACTGTTTTTCTGTTCCTTTCCAACACTGCTCCTGAGGTGCCCATGGCCCTGTATAGTCATCCTGGCTTTCTGCTTTCCTGAATACATGACATTCTGATATAAACAGGCTGTCATTCAAATTGCTACAACTAATATACAGAATTTTGTCAACAGCCAAAGAAAGAAGAGCAAACAAGGCAAAAGCATGTATTTAGCATTTACTGGCACACATAAAAGTCTTATGAAGAGGTAAAAATGTGTCTATAAACATTAAGTTGTGTTTCAAGAAAAGACTGGATGAGGCACTTAGTGCCATGGTCTAGTTGACTGGATAGGGCTGGGTGCTAGGTTGAACTGGATGATCTTGGAGGTCTCTTCCAACCAGGCTGGTTGATTCTATTCAAAGCCGAAGCAACAATGGGCAGATATACTTCATAGCAAATACAAACCAGCATCTCTGAAGCCAATCAGAAATCAAACTAATTCAAGAGTTTAAAAAAAAAGAGCTCTCCAGGTTTAGCAATGTAATAAGATACTATAAATTTTGCCCTTTCTTCTGCAGTATCCTTCAAAGGTTTCTTGTTTTAGTATCCTTGCTTTTTCTGCAAAGACCTGTGTCAGTAGTGTGGGCCTACACCATTCTGAGCTTGGACAAGCATGCTGCTTTTTTCCTTCCTCAGAGTTTCCCAATTTGACCACTCTCTCAATAAACATAGCATCATAGAATCACAGAATGGTCTGTGTTGGAAGGGACCTCCAAAGGTCATCTAGTCAAATGGCTTCTGCAGTAAGCTAAGGCATCCTCAACTAGATCAAGTTTCTCAGATCATAATGCTTATGACTGTTCTATTTAAATAGATTCTTCCTGTAGTGGTTTGGGTGTTACCCACCCCCCCACACCTTTGGAAATCACCCAGACTAGACTCAGCCAGCTCTAGAAATTGAATGAAGCTTATTATTTACAGCTTAGCACAATATAGAAGCAGATATTTACAGTATATACAGAAATATACAAGGTAAAAGGTAATACAGAAACACAACAGCCCTCCCAGAAACCTGAGTCCCCAGGAGGGGCTCCCAACTGCCCTTACACCTTCTCCCACCCCTCTACCTTACCCCAGATGTTGCCTTGTGCCCCAAGGAAGAATGGAGGGTCAGCCAGGGGAGTTAGGAAGCAAATGGATTAATCAGAGAGATGGAGGGTGAGGTTAGAGAGAAATGCTGCTCAAAGCCCAGGCTGTGCCCAAACTGCCTTATCTATGTTTATACTCTTGTTCTTATACACCTCGGCAAGCCCACGAGTGAAGTAGACATCACCATTGTTTCCCTTTCACAGTCTGTGATCTAATCCCTCTCACCAAAACATTCTAGCTAGCTTCAAACTAGCACACTTCCTCATGCTGTTTTATTTACTGAGTGAATTTGGGCTTAATTTGTCTTTATTTTTCACTTTTTAAAAAAATGGACTAGAAGCTATGAATTTTAACAGCCTTCTGCAGAGTTGATTTAAAAATAGTAACAATAATAGAAAATTAATTTTATTTTTCATGCTTCTACCCAAGGCACAAAAATACAACAGTTGCAACTGCTTTGTTTCTCCCAGTGCAAACTGAATCAGTGTTCCAGCCAGTTCTTGGGGCCAGGGAACACTCTCACACATAGCTTACCCCCTCTGGGTACAGCTTCAATACTTCATTATAGCTTAAACACTAAAACCATAATGAGAAAGGTATACTGGAAACCACAATACCTACAGCTCACATGCTACAGCCATAAAGGGAGAATAAGATATGAGAAATAATCCCAAGTAGCCCTACTGATTGAAGGGCAGGCTATGCTCACCCTATCCCACTGGCCAGCAAAGCTCCCAAGATGCATAGATAGCAGAGCTGGGCAGCTGCCATCTCAAAAGGTAAGTGTCCTCACTGTGGACCAGCACCTGTTACGCTGGTGAGACTGGTGCAGTGCCAGACGTGCCCCCTATGCTCTCAGTTTATATGTGTTCAGAATTCTGTGATGTGTGGGCAGTATATCTCAGGAGGCTGAACCCAGGAGAACCAAGCAAATCTCTTATTTCACAATTTGTTACATCATGACTTTCCCTACTGCCCATCTGCATTGTTGACTTCGGTGGTCATGCATCCCCCTAGCAAAGGGAGACTTCATCATCTTCAGCTTCCTCTGCAGCTGGTTGTCCCCTGTGGAGCCTTTCAAGGTCATTGCAGGCTCCACATACTATTTAGCCAATACCACAGTCCAGCCTCTGATCACAGGGATGGTACTGCAGGCTCTGTTTATCATTTTAGAGCTCCAAGACCTTGTAGTTCCCAAGACTTATCTTCTGGTAATCTGGTAACTATTTGGCCTTTTGCCCTACTCCAACCAGTCGCATACCAATCTTTCCCTCTTACAATCAGCAACTAAAACCCAGGACTTCATTCAGTACTATGGTGCTCCCAGCCAAGGAATAGACACATAAGACAATGTTAACAGCGTATCAGTTGTGGCTGTCCAGTGTGTAGTGACACTGAGGAGTTTCGGTGGTTGGGAATGGAACCAGTTGTGTTGCAATATACCAACTGGCTAACTGAAAGGATCATCTGAGATCCTTTAAGCAGAGAACCTTCTGAGAACCAAGCAGAAATCTTGGCTTTTTCAGATGTTCTCAAAAAAACCCAGAGAATAAACTGGAGTGCTAAAATCAGTCTGAAAAGGTTGTATCAGGAAGAAGTGAGTCTGGAGTGGACTGATGGGGGAAAAGTGCAAACAGGATTATCCAAACATCTCTGCTTCCGCAGCAAAGGCAGCAGCAGGAAATGCCCTAAGCAAACATATTGCCACAACAATAGGCTATCCGCATAACCTTCTGCTTGTTCCAGCTGATGTGTCTGAAAATCAAATTAACCTTTGACTTCCATGGCTCATGGCTTTTCAACTATTGTGTGCAACAAGCTAAGAAACAGGATCAAAAAGATGCTTTTCAACAAATTTAAGCTAATAAAGCAGGCATCATAATAATCTTCTACCAAAGAGCTGACACAGAATAAACATGCTGACCTTCTGAAAACGTAATTATTTGTGATTGAACATCTGTGTTTACAATTATATTTTAAAGTGTGTGTGCAATTATATCTATGAAGCTGTAGCCCCTTTTGAGAGTGATACATGCATCTCAAGTACATTTAAGCAATGAGAGTAAACAATTAGCATGCCATAACCTAATGCTGGGTTTTGTCATTTTTCAGCTTAGCCACTGAAAAGAATTCTCATCATGCCATGACTTCAAACTCATTTTCCTTCAGCTTGCTGAGCCCTGCCTGAAGCCCTGCCTAAAGCCCTGCCTAAAGCGGGGAGGTGGTGAGGGATTTCTGCTCACAGATGGCACAACAGCTTTCTGCAAACCTCATGGCTTCAGAGACTGCGGTGCCATTGTGGCACCATGGCTGGTCTGAAACTTGTTGCCAACCTAAGTAGAAGTGAATTTTTTTCTTCCTGAAAATGTGAGTAAAATAACTATGTCATTGCTCACTGCCTTCCCAGGCAAGGCACAGCATGGAGCTGACACTGAAGGTGGCTGGCCTCTTTTGGGGCTGCTCATCCCCAGCCCTCATACAACTGCCTACTCAGGAACCATGTTCACTTGCCCTTTGAACTCACAGTTTGAAACCCTGTACCAAAAGAGTAGTTCCCTTTGCTGAATTTCAGTATAGCAAATGCTGTGATATCTCCTTTTGCACCTTTGTACTAAGCTATGGTCCCGTTCAAAGACCCATGGTTAATAAAAATTGTGAAACATATTGACCACACTTATGCGTTCTTTAATAATAAAGGATTTAGGTTGGTGGGGAGCACTGTGAGATATTCTCTGTGACAGTTTTCTTAAAACATGCTTGAATGTGTTCAGAGAAGGGCCACGAGCATGGTCAGAGGGCTGGAGCACTTCTCCTGTGAGGACAGACTGAGCTGGGGTTATGCAGTTTGGAGAAGAAAAGGCTCCGAGGAGACCTTATTGTGGCCTTCCAGTATCTGAAGGGGGCCTACAAGAAAGCTGATGAGGGACTTTTTAGGATATTGGGTTGTGATAGGATGAGGGGGGAATGTATCCAAACTAGAAGAGGATAGATTTGATTAGATGTTAGGAAGAAGTTCTTCACCATAAGGGTGGTAAGACACTGGAACAGGTTTCCTAAGGAGGTGGTGGAAGCCTCATCCCTGGATGTCTTCAAGGCCAGGCTGGATGTGGCTCTGGGCAACCTGATCTAGTGGAAAGTGTCCCTGCCTATGACACAGGGATTGGAACTAGATGGTTCTTGAGGTCCCTTCCAGCCCTGACAATTCTGTGAAACAACTGAGCTCTGGGCAGACCCCCATTTCAGCAGCAATTGGTGGGAGAATACAGGTCAAAAAGCTCCCTGGTGTGAGCCTGCAGCTCAAGAGGAGTCCAAAGAAAAATGTTGACACCACAAAGGCAGCTACGATGCTGCATTAAATCTGATGAGGCCTGAAATTCAAATCTGGTAGGAGAAGTTTGGATAAACTGCATAGGAAGCATTTAAAAATGTTGATGAGCAGGTATCTCTTTGACCCTGTTGGCAGCTACACTGATGTAGCAGGTTTTGAAAGAAGTGTTTCAGGAAGGTTTGATCTGTCAGTGCTTTTGGTCAACCATACAAATACTGTGCTGCTGTCTTCCCTGGGTTGTTTCCATGTGCTACTCATGTGGGGGTTTGTGACAAGGGATTGCAGCTGACAAGTACAATTGTCATTTTATTCTAGATGCCTTAAAGCCAATCAGAGAGGTTCTACATCCAGTTTGTTTTTTTTAAACAAGGGTCTGAATCTGATTTTTAGCACTGCAGTATGCTTGCTGCTTCTCTTTGGGACAGGGAGCTCACCCAAGGTGAGCAGTGACCATGCCTCATGAGTTTCACATGGTTGCTCTGCTTGGAGTTGTTTGCCCAAAGGATAGTCTCTTCCCTAAGCATAAACTTGCCAATGACCAGAAATCCTCCTAAAAGTGGATACAGGGAACAGTGCCCCTGTGGGATCACACATCTATATCTGTCCTGGGAAAAGAAATGTGATGCACAAGAGATGCTTAGAAGTAGTTTATGATGGGTACCAACTACACCCTAGGGAAAAATGGTTGAGATTTTAAGAAGGAGTAGTGAAGGGTTGAAGCAAAGCAGCAATAAAAGAGCTGTCTGAGTTGGGAAAAGGCATCCAGGAATCATAAACATATTAACTCAGTAATACAGATTTCATTACCTTTGGACTATTACAATAATGCCAATTTTAGTTCCCTAATAATATTTCAGCAAAGACTTTAATCCTTGCTGAAAACAAAGTTTGGGCATTATTAATACAATGAATAAAGGGTAATTTGATCAGCCATAGTAAAAGCTATTCATGTAAACTAAACAACACTGTAGTTTTATAGCCATGTATTGATCATCATAGAATCATATAATAAAATGGTTTGGGTTGGAAGGAACTTTAAAGATCATCTAGTTCCAACCTTTGTGCAATGGGCAGGAGCACCTCCACTAGACCAGGTTGCTCAGAGCCTCATTCAGCTTGGTCCTAAACATTTCCTGGGATGAGATGTCCACAACTTCTCCAGGCAACTTGTTTCAGTGTCTCACCACCCTCATAATAAAGAACTGCTTTCTAATGTCCAGTTTGAATTTACTCTGCTCTGTTTTAAAACCATTTCCCCTTGTGCTATCACCACATACCCTTATAGAGTCCCTCTCCAGCTTTCCTGTATGCCGAGGGACTATAAAGTTGCCCAGAGCCTTCTTTTCTCCAGGCCAAATAAACTAAACTTCTTTAGCCCGTCCTTGTAGGAGGGGTGCTCCAGCCCTCTGATCATCTTTGTGGCCCTCCTCTGGACCCTCTCCAACAGATCCATGTTCTTTTTTGTTGGGGCCTCCAGAGCTGGATGTGGGGCTCCAGGTAGTGTCTCAAAAGAGCATGATATAGGGGTAGAATCGCCTCTCTTGACCTGCTTGTCACATCTCTTTTGATGTAGCCCAGAATACAGATGGCTTTTTGGGTTGCCAGCACACATTGCCAGCTCATATCAAGTGCCTCATCAACCAGCACCTCCAGGTCCTTCTCTGCAGGTCTGCTTATTGCTGTTGCAGTTGTGATGGCCAAAGCCAGCAATACAAGGATATGTGGCCATCAAAGTAGCCGAAGGTGTTTATTGCTGTAGCAGCAGTCTTTTTATATGCCACTCTACAAATTGTAGTAACTCTACAAGTTGTGGAATACAATGATTGGATAAAATATTGGTTTTAACATTCTTACTGGGTAACAGTGAGGTTTTGGCTATCTTGGCACAGACTACTTTCAGTTCTTTGTTCTAAATTTACTATGTTTCCGTACAAATGTTACTCAAGGTGAGCATACCAGTTTACTGTGTTTCTAACCTTACCCTTCCTGCATAAAGGGTACACAGGGATGCACTCCAGCTGACTCCCTTCCTCAGTTTCACAGCTGCTCTCAATCCACTCATCACCCAGCCTGTATTTGTGCTTGAGCTTGCCCCAACCCAGGTGCAGGACCTTGCACTTTACCTTTTTGAACTTTATGAGGCTGACATGGGCCCACCTCTCCAGCCTGTCAAGCTCCTTCTGAATGGTATCCCTTCCCTCTGGAATGCTGACTGCACCACACAGCCTGGTGTTGCTGGAAGACTTGCTGAGGGTGCACTCAATCCCACTGTCTTCG
The DNA here is from genome assembly GCA_013400475.1 of Tricholaema leucomelas. Classification (NCBI taxonomy): domain Eukaryota; kingdom Metazoa; phylum Chordata; class Aves; order Piciformes; family Lybiidae; genus Tricholaema lacrymosa; species Tricholaema leucomelas. The sequence goes on from WAAF01020584.1 coordinate 23,779, forward strand.
TCACTGACAAAGATGTTAAATAGCACCAGTCCCAGTACTGGTCCCTAAGGCATGGCACTCATCACAGGTCTCCATCTGGACATTGAGACATTGATCACAACTATCTGAGAGCTGCCATCTAGCCAATACCTTAGCCACTGAGCAATCCATCTATCAAATCCCTGTCCTTCCAATGTCAAATGCTTTGCAGGAAGATTAGGTCAGTTCTCCTCCCTTACCCACCAATGCTGTGACCACATCATAAAAGGCCACCATATTTGTCAGGCAGGATTTGCCCTTGGTGAAGCCATGCTGGTTGCTACCAACCACCTTCTCATTTTTCACATGCCTGAACAGCATCTTCAAGAGGATCTGATCCACTCTCTTACCTGGATGTTCCTTATCTGCTTTTTCGAAAATGGGGGTTATCTTTCCCCTTTTTCAGTCAGTGGGAACTTCACCAGACCACCATGAGTTTTCAGATCCAGAGTGTCTAGGAGGTGGATTGGGAAGTGTACTTCATAGCCATAAGTCCTGCATCCCTACAAAACTGGCTGCAAAGTCAGTTTTCTTCTTTTCCCTCTCTCCTCCTGGGATGACATGCAGGCTCTTATCTCCTGTGGAGACGTGAGGCCTGGTTGATGCTGCAAATAAGGCCTGGAGCAGCTTAATTGGGGCCTGGAGCTGCCAAGCTGAATTTTAACTACATCATAATGGTTTTGGTACAGGGGTAGAGAGGCATGGGGTGGGGAGGCAACAGCATTTGAAGGCCTAAGCATGTTGGCCTGAGTTAGAGGGAGGTTTATGTGAAGCGTGACAGAGATGTACTATGGATTTTTGTATATTTCATATGCTTTTCTACCGCTCATAGAATCACAGAACCAACCAGGTTGGAAGAGACCTCCAAGAGCATCCAGTCCAACCTATCATCCAGCCCTGTCCAATCAACTAGACCATAGCACTAAGTGCCTCATCCAGTCTTTTCTTGAACATCTCCAGGGACGGTGACTCCACCACCTCCCTGGGCAGCCCATTCCAATGCCAATCACTCTCTCTGTGAAGAACTTCCTCCTAACATCCAGCCTATACTTCCCCCGGCACAACTTGAGACTCTGTCCCCTTGTTGTATGTAGTTAGGTAGTTGTGAATAGTCTTCCCATTTAAACTGTCCAGTCCTCTCCAATCCTGTGTGCAGGGCTTGAGCAGGTTCTTCTGGTTTTTTTTCATAAATGCAATTAACACCAAAAGAGAATTCCATGCTGAAGCATCGATGTGCTCACATGATTCACACTACGATTTGATCAGAATAGCAGGTTTTTAACGTGGTATAGGGACATAAAAGTTGTCCCAAGGCTTGCAGATTTTTCTTATTCAGTGCAAGGAAAGAATTGTCTCTGTGCTAAAGATAAAATAGCTGTATTATGCAGGTGCATTTATGTGCTCACATACATAGTTTGTATAAAACACCTTAAGCTTTCATAGATGGTATGTGACACTATAACCTACAGAGAGTCAAGTGGAAAAAGGTTTCCAGTCTGAACACTGCCACTGAGCCTGTCACAGTTTGAAAGAAGGATCTCTTGCATGATGCATCCTGTGTCTGTGCTGCCACAGCCGCCTTCCAGGCTGCCTGAGCCCCTTACTGTTGTGCACAGGGCAGGACAGGGCTGTGCCATAGCACTGAATCTTGCCAGATGGCAGAGAGATGCCTAGTGTTTAAGTGGACCAGTCCAGGCACTGTTCTGGTGCACATGTTGTCAACAGTTTGTTGTTACTGTGTTTAGCCCTTGAATATCCCAGGCAATGGAATGCTAAACCATGGGCTGCTGGGGTGCAACTAACTTGAAAAGTAAGGAACGGAGGTCACAGTGCTGCGTCCTTGAGTACTAGCCAAGATTTTGATGTACAGAGTAAGCCATCTTACGGTGCTGCACAAGGCTTAGAGCAACTATTACTCACATAATTGTCTGGACACAGGAGCACACATCATATCAGCCTCAAGGACAGATACCAATGTCCCACAGAAGGCAGGCCCTCTGACTGAGGCAGGACTAAAGATCTCTCATTTCCACAAACCTGAGCCATGGCCTCTTCTCCTGCAGGGCTCACTGAAACCGCTCACGTAGGTGAGAATGCCAGCCCTGATTTTACAAGATGCTCACACTGAAATGCAATCTCAGACATAACTATTCTGAAAACGTACATCTCAGCCCTCTGTTGAGGTTTTAAAGATCATTGTTAACTCCATCTGTGTCTTTTGGCTCCCTGCTTTTTATTTCTGTGTTTTATCTGCTGGCATGCCTGGAGTGTTAAAAGTTGCATGTAACCTTGTCAAGGGAGGACTGTTTCTGTTTTAAATTCAAGCATTTTCTGCACAAGTCACATTTTGCTTGCAACATTTCCTTATGGACAAACACTTGTGTTGGAATTCCTGAATGACAATACAAAAACAGTTGAACGAGCTGAGGAAGAGCAACTTCTGCTCTGAAAGGGAGTTGAACGATATCCTCCCTATCTTGCAATTGAAACTACTTATCTCCAAGGCAATAGAAAGAATATCAGCAACATATGTTTAGAGACAGATACAGGCTTTCTTCTTTTTTTTTCTTTTTCACAACATTTTAATGAGTACATCATGATTTCCTCAAATTCCTTTGGTGAATTGTATTCATTGTGCAATTTTCTTATCCCATAAGTGAATGACAAGAGTTCCCCATTCAAAATATCACCTTCTCTCACTCAGCTAAGCAGCTGCTGGGGCAAGTCAGTTACTATTAATTGCCTAGGCAAGTGTATACTTAACCTACCTGGGTTTATTTAAAATTTAATGGAAACTGAGAGAGTTGGGGTTATTTAGTCTGGAGAAGAGAAGGCTCTAAGGAGACCTTATTGTGGCCTTCCAGTATCTGAAGCGGGACTACAAGAGAGCTGGTGAGGGACTTTTTAGGGTGTTGGGTAGTGATAGGACTATGGAAAATGGAGCAAAACTAGAAGTGGGTAGATTCAGATTAGATGTTAGGAAGAAGTTCTTCACTATGAGAGTGGTGAGACACTGGAAGAGGTTGCCCAGGGAGGTGGTAGAAGCCCCATCCCTGGAAGATTTTTATGCCAGGCTGGATGGAACTCTGAGCAACCTGGTCTAGTGTAAGGTGTCCCTGCCCATGGCAGTGGGGTTGGAACTGGATGATCTTTTGAGATCACTTCCAACACTGACAATTCTGTGATTCTGTAGTTTTCCTTGAGTATGTCAGTGTTCAGTTTAAGTTCTACTTTCTTATGGACCTGATTAGGGATTTTCACACAAAACTGGGATTTCAAGCATTAATGAAGTCCTACAAAATGGCAAATTTGAACCAAAAAATGTTGTGTTTACAAACTTTTAGCACTGAGAAGACTGAAATACAATAGATTGGTTAAATCTGAACTGCAGTGCTTCAGGTCCTTAAAACATTTCCTTGTTATGCACCAGGGCATCCCTTCTGTACAGCTCCATATTAAATCCTGGTTGGCAAATGATTGCACACCTAGCAAACACTTCTGCATTTCTCAGCTGAAATTCTTCGTGTGTTCTCTTCCCATAAAATTTTGTTACAATTTGATTTAGGACAAAGACAAAACCATCTGAATCATCCCAGGATTAAAATGCCATTTGCTCAGCTATCCTTCCTGCAAATATCTATACAATGAGATAGTAAATACAAGGAGAGAGAAATAGCAGCAAGACAGACATGACTTATCAGACTGAAGGGAACATCAGTGTCTATTCACAGTGTTTATCAATATTTTTCCTAAATGTGTTATAATTTCTGTTGGGAATTGCTGTCTGCCCTACAGACCTGACCTTGAATTGAAGGCAGTCTGGCAAAATCTGGCCGTAACTTTTCAGTGGTTATCAGGAAATAAATGACATACTCTTGAAGTGTTTCTGATATGTTCTTTTTGGTCATGAGGCTATGTGAGTGAATGTTATGTCAAAGAAACATTTCAAACCAAAATAGAAGTTTTTGCATTGTTAACTATAAAAATTACTTAGCTCTTTTCTTTGCCCAGATGGAGTTGTAACAAAGGAAACTGGGCATATCCTTGATGCAAACTCACAGAATTACAGAATGTCAGGGACTGGAAGGGACCTCAGAAGATCGTCCAGTCCTAGCCCCTTGCCAGCGCAGGATCACCTATACCACATCACACAGGAATGCATCCAGGAGGGTCTTCAGCATCTCCAGATAGGGAGACTCCACAACCCCCCTGGGCAGCCTGTTCCAGTGTTCTGTCACCCTCACCGGGAAAACATTTTTCCTCGTGTTTCTACAGAACTTCCTGTGCCTCAACTTCCACCCATTGCCCCTTGTCCTGGCATTGGGCATCACCGAGCAGAGCCTGACTGCATCCTCTTGGCACTCACTCTTTACATATTTATAACCATTCATGAGCTCTCCTGTCAGTCTCCTGTTCTCCAAACTGAAGAGCCCCAGTTCCCTCAGTCTCTCCTCATCCACTCTCTTCATCAGTTTTGTGGCTCTGCACTGGACTCTTTCAAGCAGTTCCCTGAGGTCTTTCTTGAATTGAAGAGCCTAGAACTGGGCAAACTCATATTCATCCCTTTGAAATAAACAACTGTTCAATGGGACGGCTGCTGTTTTGTATGTGTCCCTTTTGAATAGACATGCTGAACGCATCCACATTATCTAATCTTTCAATACTTATTCTGAGAGGGAAAATACACAACAGGTGGGTATGATACAGAAGACAGATACTGCATAGCTGTAATCCAATACACCAAGGTCTTTATTTCAGCTGGGACATGACTTGATAATGGAGACACAATAAAGAATAAAGGAAAGAACAGTCCTTTTTCTTGAATATCTCTGTGAAACAAAATAGTCTGTATTGCCACAGAGACAGTAATATTTCTGCAGAAAACCTCTGGGTAAATAGAAGGCATTAGTAAACCAGGAAATTTTCTCCTAGATTGAAAAAGATATTATGAGGCCAGGATTGTTCAGCTGATGGACCTGCACCTGTAATCTGGTTTGGGTAGCAATGTTCTAACAGTGCTGAGCATATGCCTATACAAAAGACAGTAGTGATTTCTCCTGGTGGACAACAAGTTCTCTATGGGACAGCAATGTGCCCTTGAGGCCAAGAAGGCCAATAGGATCCTGGGGTGCATTAAGAAGAGTGTGTCCAGCAGATGGAGGGAGGTCCTCTTCCCCCTCTACTCTGCCCTAATGACGCCCCACCTGGAATGTTGCATCCAGTTCTGGGCTCCCCAGTTCAAGAGGGACAAGGATTTGCTGGAGAGAGTCCAACAGAGGGCTCCAAGGATGATTAAGGGACCGGAGCACCGCATTATGAGAAAAGGCTGAGAAACCTGGGGCTGTTTAATCTGGAGAGGTGAAGACTGAGAGGGGATCTAATAAATGTATAGAAATACCAGAGGACTGTGTGTCAGGAATGAAGGGACAGGCTCTGCTTACTTGTGCCCTGTGGTAGAGTAAGGGACAATGGATGTAAACTACAGCACAGGAAGTTCCACTCAACATGAGGAAGAATTTCCTTACTGTAAGAGCCACAGATCACTGGAAGAGGCTCCTCACAAAGGTTATGGTGTCGCCTTCTGTGGAGACTTTCAAGACTCATCTGGATGCATTCCTGTGTGACATGTACTAGATTCCATGGTCCTGCTCTGGCAGGGGGGGTTGGACCAAAAGATCTCCAGAGGTCCCTTCCAACCCCTAACATCCTGTGATCCTGAAGTGAAATATGAAGTGAACAAACAGCTGTCTGGAAAGATGCTAATTCATCCTGCGCATTGCAAAAATTAAAGGCAGTGGTGGGGCTATTACAGACATTTTGTTACATCAAAATTAAAATTGATGATTATGGCATGAGTGGGACTGAATTTTTTACTGAATACATCATGCATTTATTTGTTTATTTAAACTGTGCTTACCAGATCCATTTATTTAGACTGTATAAACCTTTTTTTGTTACCTACTTCTTCAGTTGCTTTTTCTTTGAGAATATTTGGCCATACTTTCTATCTGATTTCTACCTCACAGTGAATTTTAGTGTCAAATGTGATTTTAAAAAGGAATATGAGATTTGTCAAGGGACTTGGTCCTAGATTCACTGAGTTTCTTTTATTTCTTCTGGGGAAACCTGCCTGTGTTAGAAACCCCAGAAAAATCTCAATCTCTGCAGCTTTTTCTGCACTTGTTCACAGAATCACAGTCACAGAATGATAGGGATTAGAAGGGACCTCAAAAGATCATCCAGTCCTACCCCCTTGCCAGAGCAGGATCACCTATACCACATCACACAGGAATGTATCCAGATAGGGAGACTCCACAACCCCCGAAGGCAGCCTGTTCCATTGTTCTGTCACCCTCACAGTGAAAACATTTTTCCTCACATTTCTTTGGAACTTCCTATGCCTCACAGCATCACAGGATCACAGGATGTTAGGGGCTGGAAGCGACCCAAGGAGATCATTGAGTCCAACTTCTACCCATTGCCCCTTGTGCTGGCATTGGGCATCACCGAGCAGAGCCTGACTCTTTACATATTTATAACCATTCATGTGCTCCCCTCTCAGTCTCCTGTTCTCCAAACTAAAGAGCCCCAGCTCCCTCAGTCTTGTTCACAGAATCACAGTCACAGAATGATAGGGATAGGAAGGCACCTCTAGGCATCATCTAGTCCAACCCCCATGCTGAAGCAGGTTCACCTAGACTAGGCTGCACAGGAATGTACCTGGGCAGGTTTTTAAAGTCCCCATAAAAAGAGACTCCACAACCTTTCTGGGCAGCATGTTGTAGCACTCTGTCACCCTCAAAGTAAAGAAGATTTTCCTTATGTATAGATGGAACTTCATATGTTTGGGTTTGTGCTCTTGCCCCTTGTCCTATCCCTGGGCACCACTGAAAAGAGACTGGCCCCATCTTCTTTACAACCGCCCTTTAGATAGTTATAAGCATTGATCATATCCATTCTCTGTCTTCTCTTCTCCAGGCTAAACAGCCCAAAGTCAGCTTTCAGCCTCTCCTTCTAAGAGAGATTGCCCTGTAGCCAAATAATTTTTGTAGTCCTCCACTGAACTCTCTCCACTAGCTCCCTGTCCCTCTTCAACTGGGAAGCCCAGAACTGGACACAGTACTCTAGATGTGCCCTCACTGGGGCGAAGTTGAGGGGGAGCAGAACCTCTCCCTAACCTGTACTGGTCTATGGGGTTATTCTTCCCCAGGCACTTGCCCTTGTTGAATTTCATTTGGTTCTCCTCTGCTCTGTTCTCCAGCCTGTCCAGATCTAATGCAGATGAAAATCAGTTTGAAACAGAGGAGGATGGGGGGAGACCTCATCACTATCTACAACTACTAGAAAGGGCATTTTGGAGAGGTTGGTGCTGGTCTCTTCTCATAGGTAATTAGGGATAGAACAAGAGGAAATAGACTTAAACTGTGACTGGGTAGCTTTAGACTGAACATTAGGAAACATTTTTTCACAGAAAGAGTGGTCAGGCATTGGGATGGGCTGCCCTGGGGGGTGGCTGAGTCGCCAACCCTGGATGTGTTTAAAAGTTGTTTGGATGCAGTGCTTAGGGATATGGTTTAGGGTTAACCTTGTAGGGTAGGGTTGTTGGTTGGACTTTATGATCCTGAGGGTCTTTTCCAACCAGAATGTTTCTGTGATTCTGTGATTACAGAAGCCTTAAAGTTACTTTTCGTTTACACTGAGATACTGGATTGACATGCAGACAACCAGCAAGCAAGATAGTCCAAGGCTAAGTGTAGCTGTTTCACACATGAACAACTGTGTGGCATTCCCAGCACTTCCTGTTCTAAATCAGGGATTTTGGTATGTATAGGTAGGTAGCTATAGTATGCATTGATTCATCACAGTCCTACACAAGGACTGCAAGCCAAAGTGGTGATGAAGGTCACTCTTTTGCTTTTCTATTAGCTGGCAGCGATAAATCTTTCACTATATACAGAAATAAACTATGCTTGCTGCCAAAAGAAAAGGAGCATATTAAAAACAAACAAACCAACCAAAAAAACCCAGCAGAAACAAAAACGTGATAAGCAGATTGATTAAAGAACACTTGGAATGGTGCAGCTATAATCTTAAACTGGTTATAATTCTGATTGCTATGCAGTGTGTACACTCATAAATCCACAGCTGAACCAAACTATCAGAAACACTGCAAATTAGCACAATGAAGCAGCAAACGGATGTCTGCATCATTTTAACAACACATCAGGACATGATCATGATTCTTCTTTCTCTAATAACAAGAAAACAGTGATAAATGTAGGATCAAATAGTGTTGAAATGATGAAGCAACATGGGCATGAAAGAATCTGCATTTTCTATGTCACACCAAAGAGCTGACTTTTGGAATGTTCTATTTGACTAGTTTGTCTCTCTTTCCAGGTTTTAATCAGTTTCTAAACAGTTCTGCAAAAGTTTAGGATCAAATCTTCCTAAAACTCATCAATCTTTTAGGTAAGGTGTATGAAAAGACCAAATTTAAGATAACATTAAGAACAGAAGGCAAAACCAGATTCCAAAGCAAAAATTGTGTCACATTTTATAAAGTGGCAGTACTGAAGAAACATGCTCTGTCCACCTCTATAGGCAACCAACCTGAGTTTTGAATGCAGGACTAGGGACAGAAACAAGACCACGGTCTTCTCTTTTTCAGTCTTTAAGGGTGTGGGAATGCAGTGTGAGAGGGAATAATAATGGGCAGTCTGTGAGCATTTGACCTTGACTCCCACAGCTTCAGGATGCCTCCCACGAGGGAGGAAAGATAGTGGACCTCTGGTTGATGAGAAAAACAAGGTGTGATGTATGTAAAAGACTGGGTTGTACTTGCCTAGATTATGCTAATGCATAGGTGTGTGCTCTATGCTCTGGACTATATAAATGGAGTCAGAATGAACAATAAGGGTCTCTGGTGGATTCACATTGAATCGCATGGAGTCTGTGTCATCCCTTGCTAACATAAGAGAACCTCTAAAGATTTTCATCCTGCAGATGCCTCATGCCCACAAACAGCATGTGAAGCCCATGAAGAGGAGACTTTCTTGGGCCAACCAGTGGGCATGGAGAGGTGTGGACTTGATCTCAGAAAGGCAATGGCACAGAGCAGGATAGACCAACATGTGAATTCTAGCCTGACTTTGTGAGAACTGGGCCTTCTCCACTACTTCAGTTACCAGTTTTTCTCAGCTCTGTCTCAAGTGTCTCATCTGGAAATTCAGATGCCAAGGATGCCTATTTGGGATGGCTGAAGATTATTCCCAGATAGCATGGCATCTGGATCAAGTCCTGCTCTCAGAACCGCAGTGAGATGTGAGCTGTAAGTTACAAATTTCTGCCACTGCATCGGCCAGACATCAGGATGTGTCCAGCTGAACCCAGCACATGGGTCAAAGCTGGCATGGTTCTCCACATCATTCTATTAACTCCCATGAAATATGTTGTGTTTTCATAGTGGCCATCTATTATGACCACATAAGGATCGCTTATGCTAGTGAGCAGCAGGTCAGCTGTGGAGTGGGATTTCTCAGCCTGCCCCTTCAGAGGTGGGAACAATTACAACAACAGAGTTAAGAAGCAGAGGTTCCTCTTAGATGACGCTCTCATATGTTCATTGCAGGTAAGGAAAAACAGACCACATGCTGGTGGTTCTCCCAACTATCACACTTGACCAGACCTTGCTGCAGTGTTGTATGAGATGTCTGAATGGGAAGCAGCAGCCACAGACTTTCCTAGCTCACTGTGTGCTTTTTTTTTCTTTTCAGAAAACATGACACAGACATCTCTGTCTGCAGGCAGAAGGGTACAGCCAGAGCTCTGAGCTGCTATTGTGGCTGATGTTCCCTGACATGCACTTGGCTTTGAAGTCTGCATTTGTGCTTCTGGTTCAGAATATTCCAGATATGGGCCAGGTCAGGACAAGGAGGAGAGGATGACATGGAATTGCAGCTTGCCTTGCATGTATGGGCAGAAGCAGGGTCCTAGTTGGTAAAAACACAGGTAAAGGAGGAAGAATGAAAGAATACAAAGTTCAGATGGGAACACTTTGATGCAAGAACTGGAGAAGAGTGGGTGAAGTAAACAGAACGTGGGGCTGGGTCCTGATGAGACAAACAGACTGCCATGTAAGTAATCAGGGAATCTAACACTGACAAATTTAGTTTCAGAAGCTTTTGTAGGCACTTGGAACAGAAGGATGCCTTGCAGGGTGATGAACATACTCAGAAGATAAATTGCAGAAAAAGCAGGCTACTTAACTGTCCTGTCTGTGGTATAACTGAAAAAGCCAACTTGCATATGGCAACACAATGTAGGCTGGAAGCCTTTTACATCACTTTTAAATTAGGTGATAACCAGTGGTCAAGTTTCTCTACAACAGAAATAATGTCATGAACAGACTAAAACTTGCTGCTAAAAGGGTTCACATGACAAATTCACAACAGAAGGAAAGGGAAAGATGCAGTCTTCCCTCTCCTCCCACACTGACCCACTTCAGATGTGACCAGATCTCAAGGATCAGTGTGACACTTTCAAGAAAATACTTGAGCTCTGGAAATAGAGATGACTCTTTCCAAAGTGTTCTAGTCTTAACATTCTGTGCCTAAGAAGCAAGCAGCTGTCCAGCAGAGCTTCCCAACCTCCTCTGTACTCACGGCTTTGTAGACATAACATAGCCATACAACAACCTCAGTACATTTCATTTCTTGCAAGAAGGAAGGCTATGGAAAAGGGACAGTTTGTTTATTGATACAGTCAACATTGACCTCTATTGCTATCATAATACAAATAATAACAATAGCTTTAGGTGCTGATACTTTCAGTTAATCTGGAATTCATCTGGAACATCTAACTGGAGACTTACATCCAAGCACTGTAAGAAGCAGTGAGTATTATGCCATCCAGTATTACACAGGTAGCTAAAGCATTCCCGTCTGGACAATGTCAGTGTTAATGATAAAAGGAAATTAGAAAAGCCTCTGGTAGATCTTTGTAGCTGCTGTTATCCTCTAGAGTCATCACTTTGTCCATGTGAGAACAACATGGGTGGGATTGCAGAGAGAGGATATTTCACTGCAGCAGAAACCTTTCTGTAAGTTATATTTTCAACAATTATTAGGCAAATACTTTCCTAGTATTTAGCCTGAGGGCTCTGTATCGATGCAAAAGGTTTTGCCAAACTTCAGATTTACTATTTCCACTGCTCTGAGGATCTGCTGCATTTGGAATAAACCTAGGACTTGTTTCACATCATTCTTTCTATGCCTTAAGGCCTCAAGCACCTTGCCAGAAGCATGAAGAGCTGGGGAGCTATGAAAGGAGGCAAGGCTCTGTGTGGCCTTGTGAGGAAAAGTTTATATGCTTCAGAGTTTCAGTGACATCTGTTGGACAACTCTGTTGGATTGGTTCCCAGCATTAATTTGCAATTATCACAATCATTTACATTCAAGCTGTAATTAATGAAGATCTGTATATTTTGTTTCTTTCTGGTCTATTTCTGCCTCTTTTCATTCCAGTGAAACTCCGCTCATGACTCACTGCTCATTACTGTCCCCTGGCAATTTATGAAGAGAGAGATGCACAGCAGAACAAAACGTTTCTTACCCTGATTATTTGCTTCTTTTCAACAGCCCAATGCATACTTTACCTCAGCCTGTAAATTGCTTCCTCATAATTTAAAACCCTCAGAAATGTTTTGTAAGGAAAGACTCAAACATATAACTACCTCAGTGTAATTTGTCTGTCAGTTTATAATCTCAGTGATAAATTGTTGGGGCAAGAAGGGGGAGAATAAAATCACTTTCTGTGTGAGGTACAGACAGGAAGGATTGTTTAGAGCCTCCAGCAACTACATAGATCTGTCTCTGGGGCCTGTAGGCACTTACTATTACCTGACAGAGACAGGTAATGAAAGAAGTTGCTAACACAAAGAATATTACAAAGTAAAGAGATTTCCTTTATATGTATGCTAAGGTAATTAACTTCCTGGCCAGTACCCACATTAAAGCACCGTTGGGTTTGTAGCATGTTCAGGTGCTGGTGTTCCTTCTCACTGCCCAACTTGACTGCTGGAGTTCTTTGAAATCTCTGATTTGTTAACTTTTGAAGTGCACTTTGACCTCTGCACATTAGCTTGTAATACTTTTGCTTCCAAATATCAGTGAGGTACACTGGATGTGTCTCTCCTGCCAGCTGGTGTGTTCCTCAGCGACGTGCTGAAGTACATATATTGACAACATCTGGACTGTGTAGTGGCATCTTGTGTTGCTGTGCATTGATCCCTCTTGCCCAGTGGATGTTTCTGGAAAGAAATCTGATGACTTCAGCAAGGAGGGAACCACAATGAATGGTAATAGATCCTTTGGTCCACAGACACGGCTATGTCACGGAATGAAGATCACTGACTTGACTTCAATTTCCCCTCACTCAGTAGCATAACTTGCATGGAGCTCTCTTCCTGTGGAAGACTCAACCATTTATCTTACATCCAAGAAAAGTTTTATTAAAGGATTGGCAACTGATATTGGATGGGAAAGAAGCCAGAGATTTTTCTTTTCTGGTTATAGTGCATTTAATACTGTTCTGGGGAAATTACTCTAGGTGAATTCTTAACAATCAAGGGGAAAATCCACTGCATAACTTATGTGTTTTGCTGTGGCAATGAAAAGTCACTGTTAATGTTCTTTTTTCAGAGGTTTGAAAGCAGAAGTGGAGTCCTAAGAACCTCTTCCAATTCTGTTTTGGTCCAGTCCAACATCCAGAGTACTGAAGGCTCCTCCACAGCATACGCACAGCAGAGGAGTGGTGATTTGAATGTGGTCCAGAGCATTTCCCAGGGGAGAAGGACGGACAAGCCTTTAGATAAACTTCACATGACAAGTGAACAGGTTAGCCTCAAGAGTCTTTGGGAGATGGCCTTGCTACTACTGTCTAGATGGAAGGAGTAGAGGCAGCTACTTCGTCTCTCCACCCTGTCCAACCCTTTCTCAGCAGGAGAATCTAAATGAGCTTTCCTGAGCTGCAGCATCACCAGGCAGTGAAGAAAGGACAAGGTTCTTTGGCTGCCCCTAACACATTAAGCAACTCTGCAAATACCTATTTTTCTGATGCATAAAACCAGTGCAGGAAGGATAGCTTAGCATGTCTGGAATCTGGTCTGAATATCAGAACCACATTGAAATTATCCCAGGAAGAAATATCTTCAGTTACTCATTTACAGCCTGCACACATCTCATAGCTGACAGTAGGACAAAGCACTGTAAAAATACCTTTAAGAATGTGAATCTCTGCTCTGATTTGCACTTAAAAGGCAACATCTGATTAGTGTCTGTGTTTTATTAACAGAAGACTGAGAAGATGAAAGCTTCTCAGATATTACCTTTGTTGTACTAGATATATTTGATAGTATATTGTAGAAGAAAATGCCACATTTCATTAAAGCCTATCTTTCACATACCACAAAGGATTTGGCAGCAGTTCATTTCCTAGCTGTAATTTTCAATGTTGCCCTTTATTCAGCCTTTGAAAATTCTTTTTAGGAATGCTTCTGATGGCCCCTGAATCAACTGGTGTTCACTGGGCTGTGTGGGGATGTCTGCTGTTGCACACCAGCTGTGGGGCTGCCTTTGATACAAGTAGCTCGGTTGCTGTGTCAGCAGTTACCACACTGTTTAATTTTAATAGGCTGCGTTACACAACACATTCTCAGACCTCCCAGCTGTGCCTAATGAAAATTCATACTGACAAGCATTCTGGGCTCAGCATCTCCTTTGCTCTCATATTACCTTATTACTTCTTTATTATTCTACCTAGAAGGAATCTCAGTTCTCCCAGTACATGGAATACCATATACACTGAGGATAATCTCTAAGGTTTTTCCTCTGCTAGTTCACCCTGCATGCCTCATTTCATCTGCTTGCCCCCCTTCAGGAAGGGCAGTGAAACATTTGGTTCTTGAAGGGTTCAGTGCTTTGTTTTATGTGATGTAACTGCATCAGCAGAGCAGTAATTTACAATGGATAACTTGTTTGGCAGTCTTAGGCTTTTTTCATCTATTGTCTTTGAACAGATAGTAACTTTCCTGAACTTATTAATTATTCAAAATGTTAATGACTTTGGGAGATTGATTACAAGCAATTTTATGTGAGTAATGGGTATGCAGTACTCCATTTCTAGGGCCATTACTTTGCCATGTAGGTTGATAAAGGTGCATCATGTTTTGTCTACTTTGTTGTCAGAAGATGCTGAAAAACATCATGATGGTTTTGCTCACATGGTAAGAGTTTAGGTAGAAACAAAGAAACAAAAGGGATTAGAACATTTCCCCCTAAAATCCTGGGTAGATAAAAGAGGTATTCTAAACATAATTTCTGAAATAAATTATTTTCAGATTTCCTTTATTTACTTATCAAAATGTAATTTGTTATCATAACTCATATGAAAATTGCCAGTACATTCTTCCACTTTGCTCTGGTGAGACCTCATCTGGAATACTGCATCCAGCTCTGGAGCCTTCAACACAGGAAAGACAAGGACCCACGGGAGCAGGTCCGGAACAGGGCCACAAGAATGATCAGGGGGTCGGAGCACCTCTGCTACAAAGACAGGCTGAGGGAGCTGAGGTTGTTCAGCCTGGAGAAGAGGAGGATCCAAAGAGACCTAATGGCAGCCTTCCAGTACCTGAAGAGGGCCTACATAAGGCTGGAGAAAAACAGTTTACAAAGGCTTGTGGTGACAGGACAAGAGACAATGGCTTCAAACTAGAGAAGAGCAGAATTAGATTGGATGTTAGGAACAAGTTACTATGAGGGTGGTGGAACACTGGAACAGGTTGCCTGGGGAGGTGGTCAGGGCCCCATCCTTGAAGATATTTAAGGTGATGCTTGACAGGGCTCTGGGCAACCTAATCTAGTTGAGGTTGTCCCTGCTGACTGCAGAAGGGGGTTGGACTAGATGACCTGTGGAGGTCTCTTGCAGGTAAGACCCTTCTATGATTCTGTGGTTCTATGTGCTCGTAGTCCCAGCTGGAGTGCCCTACAGCTTAGGTCATGATTGCCTTGGGCTTTGGTGTAAGGTATGTTTTCCCATACAAAATATTCTGTAAGTACAGTTGTCATCAGCTTGTAAATTTGTCTCTTTTTTTTGTGAAGGTGAAGGTGACTGTAGGCAGTTTCCAGTTCTGGAGAGTGCTGCCAGATACTTCTGCGGTTTGCTGGTCTCCCAACACTTGCTTTCTATTTCTACTGAACAATGAAAGGTTTCAAGTCACTTTAAATACTCATTTTATGAGATCAGCCTCTGAGGTTTTGAGCAACAAGTGGCTTAAAATATTTGTTAAAAAATAACCTTTAAAGACATTTGAATACTTGATTAGGACATAATAATGCTTCCTTCAGTCTGTTCTTGGATACTTTCGCTTTAAGAGGGGAAGAGAGGAAAGACACTTGTGGTGTAGAAGTATATATTGCTTGTGTCACCCATTTAAATCTAGATCCAAGTGATGAATATGACAAAACTGAGCATTCACATTTTCATTATAAAACACTTGCCATTTTGGCAAATCCAGAACCTCTTTGTGTGACTGCCTGCTGCTGGCTGATTTTTTTCCTCTTATGCCTGACTTCAATCTCTGTAGGCAGTGTATCTCCACAATGTACCTTTTTCATGGCTCTGACTAGCAGGTGTGTTTATGAAATCCTTTAAAAAGCTGACTGCTAGACAGATCCTAGAGTAATATGCTGCATGCTGAGGCCCTCTGTAGCTGTTCTGGTGAATAAAAGGCATTTTCCTCCTATGGCTCTGCACATGTCAAGCTGTAAGTAATGGAGTTTGCAGACACTGCAGGTAACTGTCAGATCAGCACAGGAATGGATTGCATTGCAGCCTGCATAAGCATGTGAGAGCTCTTTCCTGGTCACATACAGGATTGTTTTTCACTGGAGGGGTTTTTTTGCTTCTTTTTCACAGAATCACAGAATCAGAGAATCACACAGAACATATCTGGTTGAAAGAGATCTCAAAGATCATCCAGTCCAACCTTTGACCTGAAGGGTCAATACTAAACCATGTCCCTAAGCACCAGGCCCACATGCCACTTGAACACCTTCAGGGTTGGTAACTCCACCACTGCCTTGGGCAAACCATTCCAATGTTTGAGGACCCTTTCAGTGAAAAAGTATTTCCTAACATCCAGCCCACACCTCCCCTGGTGCAGCTTGAAATTCTTTCCTCTTGTGCTGTCACTTGACAACAAGCAGAAGAGACTGCCCCTTCCTTGCTCCAACCTCCCTTCAGGTAGCTGTAGAGAGTGAGTGATGAGGTCTACATTCAACCTCTTCTTCTCTAGACTGAACAACCCCAGGTCCTTCAGATGGTCCTTGCTGGCCCTTCACAAGCCTTACTGCCCTTCTCTAGATATGCTCCAGCTCCTTAATGTCTTGTAGTGAGTGGCCCAGAACTGAACACAGCACCCGAGGTGTAGCCTCACCAGTGCTGAGTACAGGGGGATGATAACCTCCATGTTCCTGCTGGCCACCATGTTTCTGATACAAGCCAGAATGCCATTGGCTTTCATGGCACCTGGGCACTGCTGACTCATATTCAGTCGACTATCAATCAGTACCTCCAGGTCCCTGTCCAAGTGGCAGCTTTGCGATCACACGTCCCCACAGCTGTAGCTTACCATGGGGTTCTTGTGACCCAAGCACAGGACCTTGGCCCTGTTGAGCTTCATACAACTAGCCTAGGCTCATTGGTCTAACCTGTCCAGACCCTGCTATAAATCTTTCCTACTCTCCAGTATATAGGCACAGCCACCTAGCTTGCTGTTATCTGAGAGTGCAATCACACCCCTCATCCAGATCACTAATAAAGATGTTTTCACACAAGATTCCACCATGTGTCTTGTGTTTAAAAACTCAGGTTAGTCCAATACACTGGATTCCAGCAATGCAGGTTGTAACTAGCTTCTGCGCTCTAGGAATTAGTAGCACATTATCTGTCACCTCTCAGAAAGCCAAGGGTTAGTTAGGTAGGAAATGAATGGAGAAGCAAAAGCTTCTCCTTAACTTTAAGGTTCCTAAAAGTGATAGAAACTAATCCATGTTAAACTCCTTACATCATTTAAGCTTCCTGGGGCAGGGATTTGTCTCTAAGTCCCTGTAAAATATCGTGTCATATCCACTGTACTCGATAAAATGGGTAAAAAACCATTACGCACAAAGCTCAACAGTCATACCAGAGATCTGTGTGGCCCCTACATTTTATTTGCATTGAAACCTCAGTAAAGCAAATCTAGTTCTGCACAGCAGGCACTGAAATCAAAATTCATCATTAGTAAACAATGCTCTGGCACAATCCAGAAAGAGGTTGAGTTGGGTATGGTTTGTTGCAATTAAATATGGAATTCATCTAATTCTTTTCAACCTTATCTTCCAAATATAAGCCTCTGCATACGAGCTAAATGCATGGTACATTTGCTTGGATATGCATTTTTGTAGCAACCAAAATTGCTCATCTGTTGAGCTGTAGTTATCTGAGCCACAAGCCCACGCAACCTGGGCAGCTATAACCCACGTGTGCCCCATTTCGCTCTGGAGTGGCAGAGGAAAGCCAGGTGGGATAACATAATGCATCTGGCATGAGCTGCATTTGATGCCTGTGTTTCAGCAACTGAATCAGCATATAGGTGTATAAGTTCCCATTGAAGTCAGTGGGCATTTATTCAGTGCAGAGGACAGAAGGGCTAGAGAGTAATTCAGTCATCCTGAAGTGGACAATTAGGAGATGAGATAATTTTTTTCTTATCTCACTATTAGCCTTTTTAAAAGCTGTCCAGAACCAGTCCAAATGTGGGACTGTACCTGAACAGAGGGTAACAAATATTAGTGGATGTTAATAGGAAGTTCCACCCAAGCATGAGGCAAAACTTATTTACTTTGAGGCTGATGAGGCACTGGCATTGACTGCTGAGAAAGAGTCTGGAATCCCCTTTGCTGGAGACTTTCTAAACCTGCCTGGATGCATTCCTGTGCAATCTGATGCAGACAAACCTGCTTTAGCAGGGGGCTGGACTAAATGATTTTTGAAGATGCCTCCCAACCCCTTCCATTCAGTGATTCTGTGACTCAATCCAGCAGGTGAAAAGCACATCTCCCACCTCCCCCAGGTCTGTTGTATTCATCAAGTCAGTCTGGCTCAGCCCTTTCTAGCTATCTGTCCACAGAACTGTTGCTAGACTGCAGATGTTATTCTTTCTCACGTTGCTTTTGCAACACACTGTTATTATGTGTGTCATTCTCTTTCCATACAAAGAGTAAGGTAAGAGATGAAGAATGTGAAGTACACAAATATAAGCATATACATGTGATTATGGCACAGAAAGACTGAAAGGGAAACAGTTTCTGTAGTCATTTCCCCTCTACAAATGCCTCTAGAAATGAAGTTTATGAGTTAAATCTTTGTTTGCTAATTCTAGAACAGGCTCTCTATTGATCAGACTTCCTGCTCTGTAAAACCCTATTTCTTCTGTGCACATGTGCCTGGGCCAACTGGAGGTCAACAGATATTTCTTAAGAATGAACTGGATAGCTTTTCTTCTCTTGAAATGTGTTGTGATTTTCACAGGATCACAGGATATTAAGGGTTGGAAGGGATCCAAGGAGATCATTGAGTCCAACTCCCATGCTAGGGCAGGACAACACAATCTAGCGCAGACCACAGAGGAATACATCCAGACAGGCCTTGAAAGTCTCCAGAGAAGGAGACTCTACAACCTCTGTGGGAAGCCTGTTCCAGTGCTCTGTGACCCTTACAGTAAAGAAGTTCCCCCTTGTGTTGAGGTGGAACCTCTTTTGCTGCAACTTACACCCATTGCTCATTGTCCTATCACAGGGAGCAAGTGAGCAGAGCCCGTCCCCCCTCTCCTGACCATCCTTCAGATGTTTATAAACGTTTATTAAATCCCCTCTCAGTCTTCTCTTCTCCAGACTAAAATGTTCCAGGTCCCTCAGCCTCTCCTTATAAGGCAGTGCCCTCCAGTCCCCTAATCATCTTAGTAGCTCTCCGCTGGACCCTCTCCAGCAGATCCCTGTCCCTCTTAAACTGGGGAGCCCAAAATTGAATGCAGTACTTAAGATGAGGTCTCACCAGGGCAGAGTAGAAGGGAAGAAGAACCTCCCTTGATCTGCCAGACACACTCTTCTTAATACGCCCCAAGATCTCACTGGCCTTCTTGGCCACAAGGGCACATTGCTGTCCCATAGTTAACTTGTTATCCACCAGGACTTCCAAGTCCCTCTCCACAGGGCTGCTCTCCCACTGGACCTTACAGAAAAGTGCAGTGACAGAAAACTATAGGGAAAATAGCTCCATAAATGTAAAGATAAATAATGAATAATTTCTCTCTGTTTCTAGAATGGGGACACACAATTGGCCAACAGAGTGAGTTTCTAGAACACACTAAAGTACAAGCAGAGGCTTATTCTTTGTTGTCCACTTCTAACTTGCTGAGATCCTCCTATGTATTTTTATATTTTCCTTCCTGCTGTGCTCCCAGAGATAAGCACTTTCCAAAGTAACTGTCAGGCCAGAACTAGCTGGAAGAAAGCTTCGACTCACACTGTGAAAGAAGCTATAGAATTTGTTCCTGACTCCTTTGCTGAGCCACCAGAACTCATAAAGAGCAAAAGGATAACACATCTCTGACGCACTCCTGGTTACTCTGCAAGTGATATGAAGAAATTTAAAAGCATAAATACAGACTGTTAGTCAGTTGTGCACTTGAGCATGAACTTTGGTAAAGACAGGAGGATTATCAGCTGTGGAAGAATTCTTCCATTTTCCACGAGGGCAAACATTTTCTGTTTCACTGAGTTTTCCTGTAGGAATACTCCTAGTACAAGTCTCTGGTGTTCCTGAATTCTCATTCATACTCACATCATTAAAAGTACAGATTCTCTTTTTTTTTTTTTTTTTTTTTTTTTTTTCTGGATCTCAATCCTGCTGACAACATTTTAAAAATTATTCTTATGTTGTGTTTTCAATCCAGCCAGTGGTTGAGTACCACAAAACTGGTATATCAAGAAAAGATAAGAGAAACTGTGATGGTTTGGGTATTCTCTCCCCCCCCGCCCCAAATATGAATGAAGCTTATATTTACAGCTAGCACAATATACAAGCAGATATCTACACTATATACAGTTAGAAATATACAAGGTAAAAAGTAATACAGAAACACAACTCCCCTCCCAGAAACCTGAGTCCCCAGGAGGGGCTCTCAACCGCCCCTTCACCTTCCCCTTACCCCTCTCAACCTTCCCCCAGTCCCAAGGAAGAATGGAGGTTTGGTCAGGGGGGTTAGGAAGCAAAGTGGATTAGCCAAGGAAATGGAGGGTGAGAGTAAGATGCAGCTCAGCTTGCTCCCCAATCCCAAGCGAGACTCCCCAGTGAAGTGATTATCTATTCTTGTTCTTATACCTCTCAGCAAGCCTGTGAGTGAAGTAGACATCACCATTGTTTTCCTTTCACAGCCTGTAATGTAGTTCTTCTCACCAAAACATTCTAGCTAGCTTCAAATTAGCACAGAAACCCAGAGTCCTACGGATTGGCATAACTAAGAAGTAATACAGTATAGAAAACTGCAGAAGTAGCAGCAGAAGCACAGTAGCAGCAGCAGAAGCAAACCAACTATAAAACGATCTCCCAGCTCCAGCCTGCAGGCAGCAAAAAGCAGAAGAGATCACACCCCAAACCAGAAACCAGAAGAAGCCCTGGAGACAGGAAGCATCTCTTATTACAGTCCAAACTACAAACTCCATCATCCTTTGCCTCAGCCAGCTCTTTTTCACTGGAACCAGGTAGTGTTAGAGGTTACAGTCTGAACTTCAAACCCCATCACCCTTTGCTCTGGCCAGCACTTTGGTGTGTAGGACCGAATGCTTGTCAGCACATTCAACCGGCTGAACAAACAAGCTCATCAGAGCTCCATTTTAAAGGAGATTGCTGTCTTATGTATCTTGGGGAATAATGAGGAATAATACGTAACAAGTAGTGTTTAAGAAATAGCCAAACCCAGTGTACCCTGCAAACTCAATGTTTCTATAGCTGCCTTCAATGCTCATAGGTGTAGTCTTATTTCTCCTTCCACTACAAATACATCATACAGTGCATCGCTGGCATCGGCG
Organism: Tricholaema leucomelas; assembly: GCA_013400475.1. Taxonomy (NCBI): domain Eukaryota; kingdom Metazoa; phylum Chordata; class Aves; order Piciformes; family Lybiidae; genus Tricholaema lacrymosa; species Tricholaema leucomelas. The sequence goes on from WAAF01020584.1 coordinate 44,988, forward strand.
ATCAATAACTGTGGCTTTATCAGGGCAAATGTCTCTCAGTAGGGTATGTTCTACTGGAGCTCAGGGAGTGAACACTAGTGAGAGACTGCTCTTCTGTCACAGAGCAGACAGACTCCATCGGTCCATTGGGATGTTGCTTCTGAATCACCTAAGCTCTCTAGGTCTTTGACATTGTAATAAGCAAATAATAAGCAAACTCACTGATTTCAAAGGGTTTTAAATACAAAATGACTCAAAGAAAGTCACCACAAATGTCATCTGATGAAAGTTAGCATGAAGACTATCTCTAATAAAGTTACACAGTAATGTTTCCTGAGGAAAATAGAAGATAGGCTGGCAAAAGTACCCCAGCTGAAATTAGAGGAAGGTAAATTGAGCGAGTCCCTGTAAATGACAAAGTTTAGAACATCCTGGTAAGACTGAAAGTGAAAACCAGATGGCTTCCCACAGTACACACACCCTTGGAAACCTCCACATAGCACAATCTACCTCCTTAAAACGCCTGAACGGCTGCCATCTTCCTGAATCAATAAAGAACTATTTTACCTTTTCTAGTGTCACCTTCAATATTGCCCAATACAGCATAATTAAATGCAAATGAAGTTGTTGTTAAGGAGAACACCCTGATGTTTCTGTTAATGATCAGGTAGAAGATGTGCTTGCACGGAGAAGCCAGAAGGTTGTTAATTACATCTCTGAATGAACAAAATGCACCTTGTAAGAGTAAAGGGAGTCTGAAGATGATCAGACTCCTGCTGTTTGCTCATCTCTGAATGAACAAAATGCACCTTGTAAGAGTAAAGGGAGTCTGAAGATGATCAGACTCCTGCTGTTTGCCTTGTCAAGACAGCAGCTGTGGAATACATAACCAGGGAGAAAGTCATCAGAGATCCCTTTGAAAAATGCTAACGAGGTATGAAGAACCTTCCTGAAATCTGTGAAAGTGCTTTAAAAAAAATGGTTTGAAAACTTGTAGAAGATGTTTGAGAGTTTTAGCATAGAAAGTGAGTATTGTTGTGTATAACACACCTAAAGTCCTGAGTTTTATGAATTAAATAGAACTGGCTTTTATTTTCAGACCTTCCTTCTACTTTGCAGTAACCTTAAAATATCCCATTTAGTAGGCAGGTCCTACATTAGTCAGTGAAAGTGAAAAGGACAACCCAGGATCTTTGCATGTCTGAAGTGGTCCTTAACTGTTATTTACAAAGTACTAGTGAAAATTAAGCAGTACACGGACCTTAATATTACACCCTTGCACAGAATGGGTTTTGCCCTCATTTCTGTGAAATGCTTTGCTGTTGCCAAGCAGAAATCACTGTAAAAGGATCATCATATAATTGCAACTCATTTATGCTTATCAGCCAGGGGAGCCCATTCATTATATGGGTGAGGTTATAACTGTAACTACCATCTTCCCATCCAGAAAAGCCTGTGAGGTGTGTTACAGAGCATGTGGTACCACAGTAAAATTGAAGCATTTGGAAAGGCTCTAGATTGAGAGAGATGACATCCAGCCCCTCACAGAGCCTCTCTGAAGAGAAGCGGTTCATACACAAACAACTTACTCTCCTGACAGCCCCACAGGTCTTGTTGCACTGGCATGCGACTGAGTAGATGTTAGGAGCAGGGCTGTGAAGGATTCCTTTAAATAGGATCCCAGCCTTGCCATTGTAGGGTTTTGACCACCACACAGACTTCAGCAGACTAATCCAGCCAGGGAAAATTAAGGAAATCAAATTAGCTATATGTCCTCTTCTGAGCAAATATAGATCATAGCTTATTTCAACAACTGCACAGGATCACCCTTTAAAGCAACCACTTCTGTAGAGGACTATCATTACAGCAGGAAGAGATGCAAATCAGCTACTCCGACTTTGGTCATCTAAAAGCCAAGCACTGGTTACAAATGAGTTAGACAGACATTCTCTAAAATCAGAGATGCAAGCCCTCCCATCACTGAGTGATTCATCCTGGTCTAAAGAAGGTATCTGAGACAAAATAAATGAATTGCCCCCTGGAGAGGCCTCTGTCTCTCCAGCAGTAATAAACAGAACTCAGCCAGCAAGCACAGACAAGATACTAAACTCTAGAAGTTTAAAATTAAATGACAGAAATCCTGCCTCTCATGACAGAGATTTTGTTTAGTAGAAATCATTCAAGACATAACATAGGCATGCAGAAAAACAATGAAATGTGAAAAATAAGAAAAAAATCAAGGATCCTTTCCAGAGAAATGAGTATTAAGATGCATAATACTTTAAAGTCTGTTAATGAAAGTCTTGCGCATACAGCTCATGTAGTAGGTAATGAGTAAGTCATGAAAGCAAGGAGTAGAGAGTACATATATGTACACATGGCAAAAAAATAATCTTACTTTCAGTGGTTTCTACTTTCTTAGCTTGCTCAAGTGCTGTCTGGAAGCTGTCCATCCCGGGCACCATTGTGGAGGAGCCATGGTGTTCCTGCACTGCAGGGCCTCTCTCTGTTCCCCGTGCTCATGGCTCAGGGGGAGAATCTCTGCCAGGATCTTGTATCGACTTTGCTGCTGCCTCAGCCTGTACAGAATTATCAGTTTTCCTGGTTTGTTAATCTATGAACAGAATATGTCTAGCCAGGCTTTATTCACACCTATCACCTCTGCCATTACAGTTTCCCTTTACTCAATTCCCTATTCCTTGTGTCAGGCTAGATTATTAAATCCCATAACCTTAAAGCAACCATCTCAATGGAGACATATATAGCTCAATGCAACCTAGAGGCTATTGGCTATCCAAACATTAAATAAATGTTTACTCCATTTATATCACTTATGTATAACTCTCTTAAATAATTAATTTGATCTTTTTAATGTACAATTGCAAATAAAGATACAGGTACTGCTTTAGTGTCCTTTAACATCCTTTTTCTCTCTTGAGTGGGGACACTCTTTAATAAAAAAAATAGTGCTGACATGATCATTCAGAGGAAAAATTTACAGACTCACAGAATTATTGAGGCTGGAATAGACGTCTGAGATCATCAGGTCCAGCCTAGGACCTAACATCCACCTTTCCGCCAGACCACGTCACTAAGTGTCACATCCAATTTTGCCTTAAACACCTTCAGGGAAGGCAACTCCACCACCTTTCTGGGCAGTGCATTCCACGGTCTAATTCCCTTTTCTCCCTTTGGGAAGTGCTTCCTAACATCCAACCTGAATCTCCCCTGGCACAGCTTCAGGACACACCCTCTCATCTTGTCACAAGTTGTCTGGGAGAAGAGCCTGCCCCCCACCTTATTACACCTTCCTTTCAAGTGGTTGTAGAGTGTGATAAGGTATTTTCATATGGTACACAGGTGATTAGATGTGAATATTTGTCGTTGTTAATTTGAATGGCTGGTTTCATTCCTGTGCAGTCACATTATAAATTGACTCTTGACATCTTCTGTAATGTGCTGAGGATTATTTTATGGACTATCTCTCACGATTCTTTTCTGATGAGGTAGACAGTGAAAAGAAGAAAAGTACCTTATTCCCCATGCATGATTCCTCCTGTGTTTTCCTCTTGAGGTAGTGTCTGAATTGTGATATCTTTGTTGCTAATTCAGTACATTCAAAATTAGCTAATGTAGCATTAACTAAACACTAATAGGACACTAAAGACAAAGTTTCGTGATGGAGAAAACAAGAATTGTTCAAATGAAAATATAAGCCCATCTAATATGGACAATTATTTTGTTATCTGATGCCATTTGTATTAATAATTAATACATGTGTTTCACTGGAGTAATATCAGCCTCGATAGATACTCAGACTTTCTTGTCTTGGTATTAGTTGTTCTACATGCAGATGATTCAAGAGGCCAAGATAAAGTTGGCCATCAATTTATCCTCCTCTACTGCCTACCTGGTAAGTGGATGGACCCAACTGAGCAATGATGATGGTAGCACCACAAGTAGTCCAGAAGCAGTCATCAAAATGTCTCTTGCTGTCTGAAGCCGTTAGAATCTGCGTGACAATCAGAGAATGTTTTCTCATATTCAAGGGCACAGAACAATAGTCTCATTGGTTTTATTCTAAATGCATACACCAGCTCAGCCATCCTGGGAACCCTAGAACCTTGTTAAACACAATCCTTTGCAAGTGCAGAGGTAATGTCCCTTATGGTTCTCATTTGAAGTATCTTTCTTGCTCCAGTACTCATCAAAATGTGACAGAAACGTAGGCTCTGGGTGTCACACTGCCACCTCCCGCCTGAAACTCCCACGCCAGGTCAACTATGTCTCTGCCATGGGCCTTCTGTGACAATGGATCTCAGACCCCACAGCTGCTGCCCTTGTGTAATGCTGCACTCCCTGTGCCCTTTCATCTCTGCTGCCTTCACAAAAAAGCTGTCAGCACCTCCTCCATGTCTGAGAAATTAAATTTGTTCTGTGAGGCTGCTCCTAGCTGGGCTAAGTCTGGAGCCACTGCATCCAGCTAGGAGCAGCCCTCAATATAGGAAGAACATGGACTTGAGGGAGCAGGTCCAGAGGTGAGCCACAGAAATGATTAGGGGGTTGGGGCACCTCTGCTACAAGGACAGGCTGAGGATGCTGGGGTTATTCAGCCTGGAGAAGAGGAGGCTCCAGGCAGACCTAATAGCAGCCTACCTGAAGGAGATCTGCAAGAAACATGGCAAGAGACTGTTTACAAAGGCTTGTGGTGACAGAACGAGGGAAAACGGCTTCAAACTAGAGAAGAGCAGATTTAGATTGGATATTAGGAACAGGTTCTTTACTATGAGGGTGGTGGAACACTGGAACAGGTTGCCTGGGGAGGTGGTTGAGGCCCCATCCCTGGAGATATTCAGAGTGAGACTTAACAGGACTCTGGGCAATCTGATCTAGTTGAAGACATCCTTGCTGACTGCAAGCAGAGTTGGACTAGATGACCTTTGGGGGTCCCTTCCAACCCAGACCATTCCATGATTCTATGTCAGTCTATGTTTTGTAAGATATAAACATTCTTCTGGGGTTTGAGGGTAGTTTGCTGGGAATAATTCAACAACCAGAGATTTGAAAAAAAAACAACAAACAAAACATAGTCCCCTCTTAGTTACATTACTCACATGTATACTTCATAAATAATTTGCATGGCTATAGCTAGTGCAGTAAAAAGCTAACTTGTTTATGACCACTGATAAACATCTTGGGAAGAAGAGGCCTTATTCTCCTTTCCAGTAAGGATGAGGAACACTTGTAAGGCTCTAATTATACCAGGATTGTGCTGTTTCTATCTTTATATACCAGACAGTCTGCTGAAATCAGTGGGAATACTTAATATGCCTCAATTTACAAGTGCATTGCGCTTTATTAAGATCTCTAGTTGTAGCAGATATAGTTGAAGACATTATCTTCGAGGTTATCCATCTACACAGCTGAGATAAGGAGAAAAGAATGAGAGTAAAAGGTTAAGATAATAGCTTTCATCTCCTAGAATAATGTTCCAGATAATTTCCTAATGAGGGATTCTGTTGGAGTTGTTGAAGCCACATAAGTCATTGCACTTTGTTTTGGTATAGACAATCGTGATAATAAATTTTGCCTGTAGGAAAATGCTGTTGCAAGCCAGGGATACAATTTCCATCTCTTTTTCTCAGTTTGGGTTGTTTTTTTTTTTTTCAAAAAAACCCCAAAGTCTCTTTTTTCAGATAGGAGAATTTAAATCCCAGACACATTTTCAGCTTTTGTCTGATGATTTTGATCACTCAGTCACCTGCCTTCCCCATATTTGGGTGGATATTTATTTCTGAGAGTTATCAAGGTTCTCTTCTCTCAGGTGGCCAGCGCCAGAACGAGAGGGCACAGCCTCAGGCTGCGCCGGGGGAAGTTTAGGCTCGAGGTGAGGAGAAAGTTCTTCACTGAGAGAGTCATTGGACACTGGAATGGGCTGCCCAGGGAGGTGGTGGAGTCGCCGTCCCTGGAGCTGTTCAAGGCAAGGTTGGACGTGGCACTTGGTGCCATGGTCTAGCCTTGAGCTCTATGGTGACAGGTTGGACTTGATGATCTGTGAGGTCTCTTCCAACCTTGGTGATACTGTGAGACTGTGATACTGTGGTACGTTGTTTGATCACTTCAGCAATAATATGTGGATATGAATTACATAACTGGAAAGAAGCAGGGGGGACTTTTTTTTTTTCACGTGGAGAGTAAACAGAACACGAGAACTAATTTCTTGCTCCAGTCAATTTTCACTGTGAGAATCAAACATAATTTTGGTCAAAATCAAAGCACAAAAGCATCTAGCTCGTTTCTAGTACACTGTCCCATCTGGTCCTAAACGGAAGACAGGCCTGCTTCAGTGCTCTGCAGCAGCACTGTCTTGATTTGGGTTTGAGGCAGCAGCATCAGGGTCCTCACATTTAGATCCCCACAGATCTAAAAGCTTCATTAAACAGGAGTTTTGACAATTGCCTTTTCTAATTATTGCCTCTATTTAATTGGAGTGAACACTCATAAGCCAAAACATTCACTTTAAAATGTTGTTCTGATAAATGTTTTCTCATCTTTGAAATATCAGCGCAACAGATGTATTGTTTGCGTCTGAAATAGGCCCATTTCAATACATTTCACAAATGGAAAATAAATCTGCTCCCATGACCCCTCAAGGCTGCATTAGATGATGTTAAGTGCTCTCATTTTTCTGCTCCTTCAGATATTTTTAACTGAGTGAGTCATTAGGTATTCTGGTCACTCATCTTGCAGATGCTGTTAGAATTCTAACAGAGAAAATGTCAGCTCTGTGAAATCTCTCTATGACAACCATTCTCATTACTGCAAACGTTTAAGGTGCTGCAGAAAACAGGCCTGGAAGAGTATTTGAATGGTCACATAGTCCACTCCCTGATCATACCTGGCAAAGGCTGGTCTAACCTCAGATCCCTCCACGTTGCTGACTTGCAGCTCCCCTGGCAAACAGCCCTGTTGCTAAGTTATTCAAAACCTGCGTTCAACCTAAATCTTCTGTGTGGAGCATTTTAGGCCTGATTTTTCTCATCCTATGTTCCATGGTCTGTGGAACAATGTTACAAAATGTGGAAACTGTTATCTGTGCTAGTTTGAAGCTAGTTAGAATGTTTTGGTGAGAAAAACTAGATTACAGGCTGTGAGAAGAAAACAATGGTGATGTCTACTTTGCTCATAGATTTGCTGAGATGTATAAAAATATAAGTCAAAACACAGATAAAGCCACCTCTACTGCTGGTGAGCTCTGAGCTGCATCTCTCTCTCCTAACCACANGCTCTGCTTCCTCTTGCCTAAGCACCCCTACTACTCTTAGTCTTACCACCTGAGTTTATGGACTTGCAAGTTTTAATATCATTGCTTCTGCCTTGGTTTGTCTCAGACTGACCTCACCTTTCTTAATGACAAACAGAGCAGAACATACTTTCCATGCAGCTTCTTTTCACATCCTGCTGTAAAGTGGCATCTTCACAGCAGTGCGATGTCGCTGGCTCAGGTCATACATACCCACGTAGAAGCTTTTGTGCACCCCAGAGCCTTTACTAAAAAGTTCTGGTTTAGTTAACCATTTCCTGCCTTGTGCTGATATTTTAAATTTTGTTACCTAAACTATCAATTTCATACCACTTCAGAGTTCAAAAATAGCTTTGAATTCCAGTAGTATCCTCCAGCTTGTGTCCTCTGCAGTGGACACAACCATTAAATACTGAATGATACCAGACCTAGGAGAGATTCTACCAGAGATTTACTTGGCCTTTTCTCTAGAAGTAAAGTTTTCAAGTCAGCTGTACAACAATTTCACAGTGATTTCAATAAAACTATTTCCTTAACTTGCTTATGAGACTACCCTGGGAAGCCAGGGCTGGAGTTGTTTAGCCTGGAGAAGAGGAGGCTCAGGGGTGACCTTCTTACTGTCTACAACTGCCTGAAAAGAGGTTGTAGCCAGATGGGGGTTGGTCTCTTCTCCCAGGCAACCAGTACCAGAATAAGAGGACACAGTCTCAAGCTGCACCAAGGCAGGTTCAGACTAGATGTTAGGAAGAAGTTTTTCATGGTCACAGTGACTGGCATTGCAATGGGAGTGTTGGGAGTCCCCGTCCCTGGAAGTGTTTAAAACGAGACTGGATGTGGCATGTGGTGCCATGACTTAGTTGATTAGATGGTGTTAGATGATAGGTTGGACTTGGTCTTGAAGGTCTTTTCTAACCTGATTGATTCTGTGATTCTGTGAAAATGCTGCTTCTTCCCTCATTTTTTATCTATATATGATATTAACAACTTTTTCCCTTGCCAGTGAACTGCTTTTTTCTTCGCCTTCTTGTTCCAGCAAATGCTTTATCAAGGCATTTCTTCTGTTCTTTTTTTTTTTTCTTCCTACTTCCTGTGTTAATTCTATTATATTCTATGCTTTGGCCTTTCTGATTTTGTTCTTGTAGGTTTGTGTTAGTCTTACTTGCATCTTTTTAGTAACTTGACCTACTTTCCACACTGATTATTTTTCAGGTCACTGAAAAATTCTGAGTTAGCGAAAGTGATGTCTTACTACACTTCCTGTATCCCCTCCATAGGAAATAATCTGTGCTTGTCTTTTAGAAGCTGCCTTTAAAAGAATTTCTCTGAACTCCCTTTTTCACTCTCTCAGTTCTCCAAACTGAGTGATGCTCCCTTTCTTCAAATCCTTTCCCCCCCACCAGATTTTAGTGCTTTCCTTTCTTCTTGTGCTAGATGTCAGAAATACCATTCTTCATGATTCCTGTCACAAGGTTTGTCTTCTCCCTTCAGCTTCTACATCAGCTCAGTCTTTGCCTCCCGTGAGATCAAAAGAAACCTTTTCCCCTCTGAGAACCAGATAATAATCTCCATTGCCTCCCTCTTTTATGCTCAAAGACTTTCAGCAGCTCTGTTGCCTGCGTTGCATTCACAACAGGCATGAGCAACCACCATGCACACCTTGGAAACATGTCTCTTCATCTCCATCTGCTCAAAGAAAATAATAAATGCATCATGTCCATTAACCTATCAAATCAGTTCAGTAGTAATTCTGATTGTGAATGAAATTAATCCAATTTGGTTTCCATGTTTCTTATATTATTATACAGACTTCCAAGGTAGTTATCCCACTTTTTCTTTCTTGTCCCTTTTCATTCCCAGGGAGACTTTAGTGCCCTGATTAGCCACCTCTTTACTAGTTTGCTCAGTCTCTGCCTGGTAACATTCTCACTTCTCTGCATGAGATGGAATCTCTCTTCTTTCAGCTATTATTGTCTCCTCACTGGGAAGCTGCAGCTGTTGTTGAGTCCAGTTTTCTGGCCATTCCATCCTCTCCAGATGCTGGTCCCTGCCCTAGCTTTCAGTCTCAGCAGTTCTCAGGCTTCCTCCCTGAATACCTCAGTGAAGCACTCACTCTCAGCTTTCCCAAGGAGTTGTTTAACGGGAGAAGTTTTCTAACAGCTCTGATCCAGGCTCTCAACAGGGGCTGTACGCTCTGGGATGCCAAGTTAGGTCTGCAAACAGACATTTTTGTCACACTCAGCCTCTTTTCTTGGCAGACTTCCAGATTTGCACATCTTAGACTAACAAAGTGTGACTATCCTGAAATCTTACTAGTGATGACTCCTTGCTCAGTATCAAGGCAGAACCTCAATAACTATGTACCTTGTGCAGAAAAATCTTATTAAAATACAATGCAACAGCATCAAACCCACACTGCACTCTTCCAGTTTTCATCAGCTAACTTTGGGATTTTTATAATAGGGTGGACTTCTGTGTCCTTGTTTTAGCAGAATGTCTGAGTCTAAACACAAATCATCCCAACCGGTGCCCACTCTTCATCCAAGTTTAGACAAACAGCAATATGTAGAATTACTTTTATTAAAAAAGAAAAAGGTGCTACTAAATACCCTAAAAGTCATACGTGAGAACAAAACTGTTCTTATTACTAAGTCTGAATTTCATTCCAATCTGCAGTTTTCAAAAGAGTTTTGTCTTTGATCTTGTTCCTGAAAATCTAAGATGCCATGAGAATCCAGTTTTTCTTTTTTTAAATTGAACAATTCTTTATGATTTCAGAGAGAAACTTGCAAATGTGCTCCCTCACTGTTCAGCAGCAAAACAGTAAAGTGAAAGAGCTATGATTTGTCCTTTTTTCCCTTCTGTTTTTTTTTTTTTCTTTCAAATTTTCTTTCCTAATCCTGTTATTTGAAAGTGAATTCTGTGACTAATGATTTTTAACTGTTTGGACTTGCCACTGGGCAAATGTTCATAGGATTAAGACCATTCATAAGCTGAAGTGCTCTGTTCTGTCATATTTTCATATCTACTTCCCTCAGATAAATAGAGAAATATAAGAGCAATGAATATCCTGGACAAATGTCAGTGTTGTGAAGCCAAATTCATCTCAGTGACCACTCACTGGTCAAGAAAGCAGAATCCCTCAGTGAGAGTTTAGTGTAATTTTATGAACGGAAGTAATTCAGGTTAGTCACGGTGTTGAATTGGGGACATCATTAAACTGTGCAGAAAAACATCCCTCATCATTAGCCATTGTCATTCTCACTCTCACTTGGAAAGCATTTAGCTACTGTATTAAGTTATTGTCTTGGTTCTAGTTCAAATTTTCAAGGGACTCAAAACATAGCTAACGGAACCAACACAATAATAGGTTGCCTTCCCCTCTCCCCCCACCCTTTGGAAAGAAAGGAATTAGATGTAGAGAGGAAAAGGGGTAAAACATCCAAATAATATTTGATTTGGAAGTTAAAAGAAGAAAAAAAAACTTTTACAGTAGATAGAAGGTATGTAAGGTAGGGGAGTTACAAAGAGGTATAGGGAAGGGAAAACTAGATACAAAAAATGTATCTACAAGCAGTTGATGGCAATGGATGAAGGTAGATTTTCAGGAGAGGGGGAGGTGTCCACCATGTGGTGGGATGACCAGGTGGTAAAACAAAAGCAAGAGCAGGAAGAAGGGTGGTGCTAGCAGGCAGGGAGGAGAAAGAGAGAAACATGAAGCTCCTCTGTTTTCACAGCGGGGCTAGACAGAAAGTGGGAGGGGGCTAACCACTACACCTGCGGTCAGGTTCAGACCACGCTCCCAGGGAGGAGTCGGGAGGACCTGGGGTCAGGTTCAGATCCACACACACCCCCTCTACCCCGCCCGGAGTAGTCACTGGTATTTTATCAGCCTGTAGCAGTTTTCATACACCTTACTCAACCAAAGCTCATGTTCAGGGGAAATTCCCTGTACTGAAGTGAAAGAAAATGACCCTGCCATGTTCCTTAATTTCTCTAAGTTCTGTGAATCTCCAAAGATGAGGGCTACTGCACCAAAATATTACTCCACTTACTGGGAGGTAATTTTTAGCTGCTCAAGTAATTATTGTCAAGATGTTATTTCAGCTACCAACACTGTTTCTTCTAAGCCATCAGATATCTGCATTTTACGAGACTGCCCAGTGGTGAGGAGTGTCTAGAGCTGAGAGTGTCATGCTAAGTTCAAGTTTGTGATTTGTCTGTGAAGAATGAAAATACCTTTCAAGAGTGACAGATCAGGCAAACATTTAATTAGCAGAGAGGATAAAACACTTGAAAAATAATTGCAGTGAGTAAAATGCTTATGGGAGGTTAATGACTCTTCGAGCTGCCCACAGTGAGCCCATGTCATGAGCAAGGAAATCAAAACTTTTCCATGAGCAGTTGTTGGCACTGGAAGGATTCAGATGTCACTGAAAGAGAAATTCTTTTGCATTCTTGTGGCCTGACTGATTATTTAAACAGGAAGTGTTTATAAACCTACATAGTTTGTTTCATTGAAATAATACCACTGCTGTCTTATGGGTTTAAGTAAACAGAACTAAGAAGGTTGTTCCTACTGACGTGGAAACCATAAACAACCAGTGCTCGTTTACCTCTTGAAGAGCACCTTGCATTCTGATGGCAAGTTAAACTAGAGCTCTTGCTCAGGTGGTAGGAGGCCTTCACTTTACATTTAGAATGATAGGACATTTCTAGCCACTCAGTGGCTCCCGATCGATTACTGCAGTGTTTCAGGTAGCCACTCTGTCACATGCACCTGCTGATGAGTGCTAGAGGTGAGTGGTACCATGCAGAGGGGAATGCATGCTCCCACTTAGTGTTGCTGTGAGCCATATGACAATACGGGTCTGTTACCTGGAACCAGGGATTTTTTCATTAGATAGTTTTCAGATAGCTCCCACTTGACATTGCCCTGTCTTAAAGTGGGACAGATTGCTCTTTTACCTCTTCCAGAAGGGGCAAAAGGAAATCGCTCACACAGAGGATTGGAGAACTGGAAAGTTTAAATGGAAAGGCAATTCATGTACTACAATACCATAGTGGTACAGTGCAAAGCATAGCAGAGCATATAAAATACAGAGAAATCCATAGTCTGGGATTAACACAGAAGCTAATTAAACCAAAGCTTCACACAAAAGTCCCCCTATACCAAGCCAACAAAACCCAGGCCTTCAAATTCCCCCTCCCTGCTCTCCATACCACTCCATTTCTTACACACCACAAAATTCAGCTTGGCAACTCCAGGCACCAATTAGGCAGCTCTAGACCTAACTGGGAGCACTGCCAAGGCCAGCCAGGCCTTATCTCCTCTGCAGGGAGATAAGAATTTGCTTGTCCTTCCCAGGAGAAATAAAGGAAAAAGGGAAGAAACTAACTTTGCAGACAGATTTATAGGGATGCAGGATTTATGGGAAGAAACACAAAGATTACACTTTCCAGTACACCTCCTGGACACTTTAGCTCCTGGAGGTGTGTAGCTTTGTGGGTTTCTTAAAGGCAAATAGCCTCAAACGGCCACATGCCCCTAAATGGCTAATGATTTGTCATCATGCCAGCTATGTGGGCTGGCTACAGAGCTTTTGCTGCCCTACAGCAGGGAGAGTTGGAAGGATGAGTAGAGACCATGTCCTCCCAAGCTGCCACTCATGCAAGGCCAGGCATGATCCACTTGACACCCTGGGCCCAGCTTCTCACTTGCATCATTTGTGTGCAACCATGTGCCCAAGGGCATACTGCAGCTAAGCTAAGCTCAGGGACATTGTCCATGGGCAGAACTGCTTGGTGCTGCTGTGTAGGCTTCAGTCTCTCTGGAACTGTCTGGAAATAGACATGTCCACATAAAGCAAACAGTCTGAAAGCATCTCTAAAGGAGCATGAATGCGAGGCTTCAACTCCAGCCTTCAGCTGCATATCACTGTGTGCTGCAAAAGGCACACAACAGACTTTGATGCACATGGCTTTGCTTTCAACCTGTCATGAATTTCACAGATGAGTTTTTTCCCTGATCTGACCTGTTCCTGGACAGTGAAAGTAACACTGCCTTGGTTATGCTGAAAAGCCCAAGCCTTGTGTTTAATACTTTACACTAAATTGAGCTGTTTTCTATGATAGTCCTCCAAAAACTGAGAAAAGATTTGGGTGTTTCTTTTGCCCAAACTAGCAAAAACTGCTTGTGGAGTCTGATGGATTTTGCTCAACAGCAAGAGAAGAAATGTTAAGGATTCTGTATGTCAAGTTAAGCAGAACAAATCAGGGAGGTTTGGGCCAGACAGTAATTCTTCTCAGGGAAAAAAAAAAAAAAGGCAACCAAACATATTCAATTTAGGGAATAAAAGAAACAGAATATGGAAAAGCAAATCTCTCCTTTCCTTTGATAACAAAAGTCCTGGAATTAGAGAAGGAATTTCTGTCAGAGAATCACAGAATCATAGAATCAACCAGGTTGGAGGAGACCTCCAAGATCATCCAGTCCAACCTATCACCCAGCCCTATCCAGTCAACTAGACCACGGCACTAAGTGCCTCATCCAGGCTGTCCTTGAAAACCTCCAGAGACGGCGACTTCACCACCTTCCTGGGCAGCCCATTCCAATGGCAAATCACTCTCTCTATGAAGAACTTCTTCCTAGTATCCAGCCTATTAACTCCCCTGACACAACTTGAGACTGTGTCCTCTGGTTCTGTTGCTGGTTGCCTGGGAGAAAAGACCAACCCCCATTTGGCTACAGCTTCTCTTCAGGTAGTTGCAGACAGCAATGAGGTCACCCCTGAGCCTCCTCTTCTCCAGGCTAAACAACCCCAGCTCCCTCAGCCTCTTCTCATAGGGCTGTGCTCCAGGTCCCTCACCATCTTCGTTGACCTCCTCTGGACATGTTCCAGTACTTCAACATCTCTCTTCAATTGATGGGCCCAGAACTGGCCACAGCACTCCTATATATCAAAAAATAAATATATTATGTATACCATTATATATATATATATATACACCATTTTATATATATATATATATAAGGATCTGTGCAACCCTGTAATTTGCAGGTTCTTTACACTAAATATTCCTCTTTTGTTTATAGCTAGGCTCAGACACATTGAATGGAACTGAAGATATATCTCCTTCATCTGGGCTGTTTTCTTTTCTGTACATTAATGATTGATGGATAATGAGGAAGCTTACTCTGGCCCAATAATTAAACAAATACAAGTTGCACTGTCAAGACAAAAGAAGATGCTAAGAGGTAAAACACTAGGAAGTATCCAGAAGAAAATAATAATAGGGCAAGTGAGTGATAACCTCTGTTAAATGCAGCCAGCAAGGCATCAGGGGAAATCTCAAGAACAACAGAAATACCATTCACAAGGAATATATTTGTATCTTATCATGACGGATCAGCAACTTCAAAATTATTAGTTAGCATTTGGAATTTCAGATTATGAAATGCTGACAAAGCTGTATTTTTCCTGCCAGGATGTCAAATGTTGCTCCTTGGAGGCCTGATTCATTGGATAATTATTTGAGCCAGTCAGTTTCAGCAAAATTGCAAGCACAAAATATGCTTGGAGCCCAGAGAAGGTTTGAAGCCAATCAGAAATTGGTGCCCTCCCTCTTTACAGCTTTATTATGCTCCCAGTTGGCACCAAGCAATAAATTATTACAAATATATCTCCTGATCTCTTCAAACTCCCTTTATTGGTTGCAAGGATGCTGAGAGCCTGTCTGTGGACAGCTCAAACCTACAGTAAGGAAGTCAAACAGTAACAGACTACCAATTCTAACGTGCTGTCATTGCTAATGGTATTTTCAGGTTATCATCTGATTGCATGGAATAAAAATAGTTATAGGGTGGGATTTAGGGTGGAAAAGACCTTTAAGGTCAGTGAGGCCAACCACAAACCTAGCATTGCTAAGTCCACCACAACCATGTTCATAAATGCTACATCTATGTGTCTTTTAAATACCTGCAGGAATAATGCCTCAATGTGGACACAGTCCTGGTGTCCTGGTTTAACATAGTCTGCTCTCAAAAGTAAGCCCCCAGATTAGATGGCAAAGTAACACAGACAGAAAACAAAAGCAGTCCTGGGTTGAGATCAAGAGAGAGTTTAAAGGAAATAATACAGTGTACAGTTATCTTATCCAATTTCACAATAAAAGCACAGCAAATGCAGAAGCAGTAACAGAAGCCATTGATAATATGACCTCCTCACCCCTCAAGATGGTATTCCTGTGAAAGACCTGTATTGCTCTGGACAAAACCTGACCCATCGATTATGTGAGATTACGTCTAGAACAAATGGCTAATGGAATGACCATATCATAACATGCTAGTAGTCAGCACAGCAACACCACAGCTTTAAGCCATTCCCCTGAGGTGATTAGCACCACCAGAAAGAGCACACCAAGTACAAGTGCATAAAGTTTTACTAAATGTAACCAGGGTTGGGCCCCAGCACATTGGCCCCAGGCAGCCCCTGGAGAGCAAAATGCATCAATATGGCAAACATAGGCTGGATGTTAGGAGGAAGCTCTTGCCAGAGAGAGTGATTTGCCATTGGAATGGGCTGCCCAGGGAGGTGGTGGAGTCACCATCCCTGGGGGTGTTCAGGAAAAGACTGGATAAGGTACTTAGTGCCATGGTCTAGTTTACTGGATAGGGCTGGGTGATAGGTTGGACTTGGAGGTCTCTTCCAACCTGGTTGATTCTATGATTCTACTATGGAAAAAAAACCAAACATATATACAAAAATTCTTTTAACAATTCTTAATTGTACCCTCTTGTTATCTCACTGCTCGTTATCTTGACCTTTTTTGTGCCACACAGTTACGGAGCCAACATAGACTCTCCTGGTTTAACACAGCCTGCTCTCACAAGCAAGCCTGTAAACACACACACACACACAGATCAGAAGGGAAAGTAACACACAGACACAGACAAATGCCCTGGCTTGAGATAAAGAGAGAGTTTAATGGAAATAACACAATGTACAATTACTGTAGCCTATTTCTCAGAAAAGCCCAGCAAAACCAGAAGCAGCAGCAAAAGGCAGCAATAAAATGAGCCACTCTGCCCCTCAAACCCAGCAGAAAAGATCAAAACCCCAAAACCAGAAACTGGAAGAGAAAGGGGAACAGGAAGCCTCTCAAGTTACAATTCGAAACACAAGCCCCATGACACTTTGCTCCATCCAGTGCTTTCATTTTAAATCCATCATGATGTCAGTATGATACTGAATTCTTGTCAGCAGATTCAGCCAAACTGTTACACTGCCTGACAACCCTTTTAACGTCCCCTGGTGCAACCTGAGGCCATTGCCTCTTGCCTTGTGTCTTGTTACTTCAGAGAAGAGACTGACACCTGCCTAACTAATGTAATATATGTACTAAGGGGCTATGAAAGAGAAAACACATCATATGACAAAAGGAGGAACAATTGTCCATCTGAATTGTCTTGCTGGCTGGTATTTTGATAGTGCTGGTTTATTAGTTACCTTCTAGCTCAAGGGTGCCTTTACCCCAGCAGTCAGCTTGGACTTGCTACAGACATTGCAGCATCACAGGAGACCCACACTGCTATGAAGAACGTGCAGTGACACTTTAGAAAATCTCAAACAAATCCTCCAGCTCCACAAGTCAAAAGAGATTGGCTGCAACACTTCAGACATTTCTACCAAAACAGGGTCCTTATTTTCTGAACGTTTGTGTTTTCTGCAGGCATGTTTAGTGATGAGTGGTGTGGGTTAAGCAGAGTAAGAATTTAGCCAAACTATCTCCTCCCCTTTGAGGCTCTGAACGTGCAAATGCTTAATCACAGACAGCTTCTGTTTGAGCACTTTAGCTGCTTGCAAATGCAGCAACTGTGCAAAGGCTATAAACTATTTGGTTACCAGTTTCAGGGTATTTGTAAAAGTACCTTGCAAAGGTCTCTCTTTTTCAGCCCTGTAGGTATCACAGAATGCCCTCAGAAAATTGTAGGGGCAAACTTTGCTGTCTCGTAGTTCAGCTCAAAGATCCTCCTGTCCCACCTGGAAGGTGTGCTGGCTGTGTATGTGTTTCCATCAGTCGACTCCATATTTGTAGATGGGCAAAATGCACTTCCCTCTCACAGAATCATAGAATCACAGAATATTAGAGCTTGGAAGGGACCTCCTGAGGTCATTGAGTCCAACTGCCTGCCAAGCAGGATTACCTAGAGTAGTCCGCATCCAGGCAGGTTTTGAAAGTCTTCAGAGAAGGAGACTCCACAACCTCTCCAGGCAGCCTGTTGCAGTGCTCTGTCACCCTCACTGTAAAGAAGTTTCTCCTCATGTTGAGCTGAAACCTTCTACATTCAACTTTGTACCCACTGTTCCTTGTCTTATTGCTGCAGGCCACCGAAAAGAGATTGGCTGCCTCCCCTTGACACCCACCCCTCAGATATTTGTAGACATTGATCAGATCTCCCCTCAATCTTCTCTTCTCCAGACTAAACAGTCCCAGGGCTCTCAATCTCTTTCCATAGGGGAGATACTCAAGTGCCCCAGTCATCCTTGTGGCTCTCTGATGGACTTTCTCCAGCAGGTTCCTATCTCTCTTGAACTGGGGAGCTCAAAGTTTGACACAGTATTCCAAGTGTGGTCTCACTAGCTTCTGGAATGCCTGAACTGCCAATAAGTTTGAGAAAACACAGCTGACACTCTTCTACCCATCCTGCAGGGGTGTACTGAACTGCTCTGAAAACAAGATCTAACTATGGATGTTTATTCTGCTTCTCTCCCTTCTTGGAAAGTGCCCTGGACACTGAAAAATGACAGCTGAAGGAAGCTTAAAAAAAGATGTACTGAATTAAACACCTCTGTGTGATGCATAAAAGAACTGGAAATAGCAAAAGACAGTGGTTAGCCACACAGACACAAGCATACACAGAGACACATCTATATACATATATGGCAATTATTTTATATTTCAGTAAGACCATTCCCCAGTGATATTGTACAGTGTGTTGGAAATAATACGATGTTATCACTGCTTAGAAGCTGGAGAGCAGGCAGATTGCCTTCCTTTCAGTGCCAGCTGCACCAGCTGTGCAAGTGGGCTTGCTGTAATCTCACATGGAGATAATGCACTTCTAATCTCAACATTTAAATCTGACTCCTGAAAAAGGACACTGCATCTCCTCTCTGTCATTGCTTTTTCTGCAAACGACCACATTCCTCCTTTCATGCTTCAAAATCTCCGCGCTGTTCTAAAAGAAAGGTACCCAGAGAAGGGCGACAAAGCTGGTGAAAGGCCTAGAACACAAACCCTATGAGGAGAGGCTGAGGGAGCTGAGGTTGTTTAGCCTGGAGAAGAGGAGGCTCAGGAGTGACCTCATTGTTGTCTACAGCTACCTGAAGGGAGGCTGTAGCCAGGTGGGGGTTGGTCTCTTCTCCCAGGCAACCAACAATAGAACAAGGGGACACAGTCTCAAGTTGTGCCAGGGGAAGCATAGGCTGGGTGTTAGGAGGGAGTTCTTCATAGAGAGAGTGATTGGCATTGGAATGGGCTGCCCGGGGAGGTGGTGGAGTCACTGTCCCTGGAGGTGTTCAAGAAAAGACTGGATGGGGCACTTAGTGCCATGGTCTAGTTGACTGGATAGGGCTGGGTGATAGGTTGGACTGGATGATCTTGGAGGTCTCTTCCAACCTGGTTGATTCTATGATTCTAGAAGAGTCTAACTGTCTAATAAAAGTTGTCATTATTTCACAGCTGCAGAGTCAAACACACAATTGTTTCACTTGTATGGCAGACGTACAGAAACACAAAAATATTCCTCCAAACTCAAAATTTACAATAATTCCTCCTTCCATACCCTTGAAACACTTTCCTTCGTGATCCTTCATGGTAAGATCATTTTACTCCTGTTAAAGTGAGATTTTCTGAGAAGAAGTTAAGACCCAAACACGGTTCTTCATCACAGGATTAGCCTGAGCAGGCCCAAACAGGCTTATACAGGTACTGGCTTGCCCAGACATGGTTTTGTGCTCTCCCTCCTTCAGTTCTGGGGAGAAGCAACTGCAGGAAAGAGGACAAAGAACCTGGAGTCATTGAGTCTAAGGACTCAGGCCTGCCCAGACTTGTTTAAACCCTGTGGTAAAGAAGGTACACAGGCTCAGCTTGTGCCTCTCTTGTGCAAGGCCTATGCTTTTCTCAAATTTGGGTAGAGCAAGCCTATGGCTTCACCTAATAAGGTCAGGCTTGGGTAACTGCCATTCTGATTGTCTATTCTGTGTCCAAAGGCCCATTAGTCTCGGACTGTACTGATAAAAAGAGATCAGCAGGTAACACAAGGTGCTCTGCCATGCTCTGCTGTTGTATTCATGCTTGCTGCTTGCCTGCTGCCATTGTTTACTGCCTCAGAGTATCCTGAAACCTGGAAACTCCACTGTCTCTAGTTTACCAGGGAAAGGCTCTAAATGCCTCTATGTGATCAGCCTGCATTGCCAGCATGACATTGTCCTAAGACTGCACACCGCAAGACATCCTGCCTACACCTGAAACTCTCCTGCTAAGATGGGAAGTCCTGGAGATACACAGATCATCCAGAGAACCAGATCTGAGATTGTCTGCCTCCTTTCCCAGCACTGTGAAGCCTGAGAAGAATCAGATGTCTCAGCGGATGACAAAACAGTAACAGAATTCCCTGAAAGCGTTTGGGTACTGTCTGAAGCTGTAGCTAGCCCTGTAAGTTGGAAGATAATGTTTAGTGAGTAAATACTTAAGCAGAAAGGAGCTCCTTGAGTCCATCTCACGGACAAGCAGTATTTGACTGCAGGAACCTTCTCTTCCAGTTCAATTAATGTTTATATATTTTTGCATGTTATTTCTAGATCTAGTTCTTCCTCTATCATGACTGTGCAAAGAAACAATTATTATTAAGATTAGTGGTTGGGGATGGCGAGAGATATGAGTATCAAAAGTAATAAACAATATTAATTTTGGAAAAATATAACCTCACATTAATTAATTACTCTCCATAACAGGGATATTTAGGTTGGATATTAGGAAGCATTGCCTCACAGAAAGGGTGATGAGGTACTGGAATGGACTGCCCGGGGAGGTGGTGGTGGAGTCACCATCCCTGGAGGTCTTTAAGAAAAGACTGGCTGTGGCACTTGGTGGCACAGCTTAGCTGATGCAGTGGTATTAAGTCATAGGCCGGACTTGATGATCTCAGAGGTCTTTTCCAGCCTCAATGATACTGTGACCTGAATCTCTATGAATCTGTGCATTGGACATACCTCCACACTCACTGAAATGCATGTACAGGGAAAATTTACAGTCAAGATCACCAGTTACTGCCAATAGCCTCAGGAGAATCATGAACCTGTCAAGCTCTGATACCCTGGGTTACGTCCTACCTAGCTTAACTACTGTTAATAATGAGTTGCCTCAACATCTTTGCTGGTCTAAGCCTTCAAACGATATGTAGTGAACAGATGGATGGAGGAGTAGTATTTTCAGTCTCAAAATCTTTTTGAGGTACCTCTTAATTCCTTGTGAAGTGGGATCCCAAACAACTTTGGTTTGGTTTTACAAATAAAAATGTGAGAAGGGGTTTTCACTAATATTTGCAGAAGTCTAGTCAGGTTTAAAAAGGAAAATTCCTCATTGCACTCTCATGATGGGTCATGTCTAAAACATTACTGCCTTTCGACAAACTTGGTGTTCAGCTGAATTAAGAAAAAAGGGCATGCTGTGAAAGTATCAGGTGTGGAAATTGAGAGGTGAATGATACGGCAAACAAACAGACTCAGGATTATACTTCCTCAGCATTTTGTGTTGTCATAAGAGGTACACAAGGCAGATGTTCGTACAGCCTTAGATACTGGTCCCTGTATTCTGTCACTATTCAGCTGTTTTCACATGTTGGGGAATACCCAAAGCATCTTTTAAAATGAAAGGTAATGTTGATTCTGGAGACCAGTATCAGAGTAAGAGCCCATGTTAGGCCACAAACAGTGGTGATAGCAAAAGTGCAATTAAAGGCCTACCATATAAATCTTTGTTTACACAGACTGAAAATTACATCCAGTCTTTTCAAGGCTGCAAATTCCTTACATACAACCAAGCACAAATGGATTCTGCATGAAACAAGGTGCAGATGTTCCTCAGTTAATGTGTACAAATGATTGAAACCACTGATCCCATGGATAGTTTTTTTCCTGGGCAGCGGAGAGTTTTGTCCAGATCAGGGGCAGCTCAGGGATTGTAGTGCTTGGCACTGCAGTGAGGGCGGCTGATTGCTGCTTTGCTGAGAGGTCAGCAGGAAGAAGCTGTAGCTACTCAGAAAACCTGATTAATTCCTTGAACTGATTTATTTACACAACCTCCAGATGAGTACACATAACATTGCCTTTGAAACTATCCAGCTCCTTGATTGGAGCTGAAGAGGAAGCACAAGCCTCCTTTTGGAGGACACTGCTGCCTGCTAATTTGTTGCCAGGTCTGTGGTGAGCCATGGGGATGATGGTCTCAGCACAGCGCAGGGCTGCCTTGACCCAGTATGCCATGCTGACTCCACGTTCAGTGGTGCCTGTTCAGTGCTGAGCAAGAGCAACAGCTCCTCCAGTTTCCTACTGATTCAGGTGCTCCTGCCTGAGCTAGGCAAGCGGGGGAGCCTCTCAATGTTTTCTGTGTGGTTTGTAAGTCCCCCAGGGTGTGAATGGGCCATTCAATAAGTGCTATTCTTCCTCCTGAACGGGTGAGGAAACATAGAGGAATGCCGGAGGAGACTCGGATACCCAGGAGCCAGAGGCCCCTACAGGGTAGCAGGATAGGGGAAATCCAGCAATAAAATGATGCAGGAGCCTGCATAAGTAGCCAGGGCTGCTGCTGGGTAGCAATAGACCTGTGTCCACACACAGACACACAGACACACTGCTCCTCCAGTCTCTGGATTTTCCTCAGAGGGATCCTTCATCCAGCTAGAGCAATCAGAACAAGCCCTGCCAGTGATCCCAGTGGCTGGCCTGGCCTGGCCAAAGGCCAACAGCAATAAACAGAAGTCAGTGGGGTCTCCGCTGAGCAGACACGGGACACTGGTGCATTTTGCAGAGTCTTAATCAGGGGACATAACTACAATCACTGTCTTCCTGGACCTTGGCTAAATTCATCGATGCAGAGACAGCTGAAAAGATTTAAAGTTGCCAGCAATGGGAGAATTTCTCTGGGTGCTTGTGGGGGAAAGTGCTAATGGAGAAAGCAGAGAGAGGTGTGTGAAGTGTGAGGCAGATCAAAGCAGAGACACGTCTGAGCAAGGGCGCAGGAGGCAAAACATTATGAAGGAGACAGGCAGGACTGTGAAGGCCTTAGAGAAAGAAGATAATGAGGAATAGAAGTGGAGGAAGCCCCAAGCAAAATAATGTTTGGCTCTTTCCTGATAAGGGTGTTTTACAGTGCAATGAGTTCAGAGGCCATCTGAACTTAAAAGAGAAGCAGGGGAGAAAAATGCATTCCTTCTTCACACAGAATTGGTCTACAGAAGGTAGAAAAGGGAAAACAGAATGAGAGAAAAGCTGTATCAGCAGAATAAATGGTCTCAATACAGGCTGCTATTTTGAAGGTTGCCTGGGACATTTGTGTTTGCAAGTCTTTCAAGATACAAAAAAAAACTGAGTGAAAAAGGGAAGGAATTAAATAAATGTTGGGGGAACACAACACTAGGACAAGTATTTTAAAGACAGCATATTATATTACTTAAATGTGTAAGAGAGAGTCATTCCTTAAACCTTGCTGTATTTCCAAGGCAGAATGGGACAGAGAAGCTGCAGTCCTGGACTAGCAGGAACATTTCTGAGTCAGCAGTAACATTCACATGTCAGGAGAAAATGTATCATTTTTCCCACCTCGGTATAAGTCTTAGGGAAGGAATAAGAAAGAAGGAAATGTCTTATGCCTTGGTGTCTGAAAAAAAAAAATAAATCAAAGGATTAATGGAGGATGAGGACTTGCAACAGGTGGGCCAGATTTTAGGTACAAGTGCATAGTGTGAGACACCTCATAAATAAGCGTGATGGATGTCGGGGCTCAGAAACTTTGGCTTTCCCAATCAGCCATACCAAAGGAGTGCTTTAGGCCTCCTAGATGGGACTTTCAACATCCTAAAGGCAAAAATGTAAGAAAATAGCTATTGACAGCTATTTACTCAGAGAGCAGAAGCATGGTCTGCAAGGAGAGCTCTTTGCAATCCCACATGCATTGGCTTCTGTGTGCCTGTGAGGAGTAAGTCTGTTGCAACAGCTCATCCTTGCAGAAACCAGGGCACAGACTGCTATTTCCACAAAAGCATAGCGAGGCTATCAGTTGCCTCCGGGGAAACTTAGGGGAGCCAGTGGCATAAAACAGTGTCTGCAGAATCAGTCACAGCAAGAAAAGTTGCACTGCATCAGTAGAAGTTCTTAAATTAACAGTTTCTTCAGCAAACTGTTGGATTAGCTGTCGGCAGAGGAACTGCCACATCCAGAGGGACATATCTACCTGCTGCTCTTCCTTGTTCTACATAGGCAGGAGATCTTCTGAGGTACTGATGAGTACTCCAGTGTATTTGAATATCTCAGTCTTCAGCTGCCTTCCACAAAATCTGGTCTAGAAATACCATTTAGGTGGGCTACAATAGACCAGGAACCATAGAGTCACAGAACATTACAGGTCGGAAGGGACCTTCAGAGATCGAGTCCAACTATCCTGCCAAGCAGGATCACTTAGGGTAGTCTGCACAGGAATGCATCTAGGTGGGTTTTGAATGTTTCTGGAGACTCCACAATCTCTCTGGGCAGCTTGCTCCAGTGCTCTGTCACTCTCACTGTAAAGAAGCTTCTCCTCATGTTGAGGTGAAACCTTCTATGTTCAACTTCGTATCCATTGCTCCTTGCCTTATTACTGTGCACCACTGAAAAGAGATTGCCCCCCTCCAGTTGACACCTATCCCTCAGGTATTTATAGACATTGATCAGATCCCTGCTCAGTCTTCTCTTCTCCAGACTAAACAGCTCCAGGTGTCTCAGTCTTCCTCCATAGGGGAGATGCTCAAGTCCCCTAATCATCCTCATGACTCTCCACTGAATTCTCTCCAGCAGGTCCCTGTCTCTCTTGAACTTGGGAGCCCAAAATTGAACACAGTATGAAGGAGAGGTTTATCAGTGTGCACTAAGCAGGGAAGGAGCAGAGGAAGGCCACTGTAGACAAAGCAAAAGGACTAAATGTTTGGGGTTTTTTGAGTTGGTAATGAACAGCACACTGGCAAGGGGATGAGGTCTAAGTATCTGCAATATCTGTGTTGGATTTCCATTTGGTATAGATCTTTATTTGGTGTAGGCTTCCAGATCAGAATTCTCTGGATTATGCAGTGTGTGCTTTACTCAAAAGGCTTTCCACTGTTAGGAGAGACAAAGTCTGGGTTCCTGAGGTTGGAAAGTTTCTTGAATGCAGGCAGTTTCTTCAGTCCAGTGGACTGAGAGAGCACCAGCCACTGCTAGGAATTTTTTTCTGATAAAAGTTGGTGTTCCAGTGAAATGGGTTCAGGCTGCTGAATTTATTTTTTTGTGGAAAAACAATTCTGAGTTTACAATGGAAAGGTGGAGAGCCTTTGTTTATGGACATTTTTAAGAAGAGATGGACCCATGTCTGTTAGTAGTTAATCAACAGAGCTAGATTGCTTTTGTCTGGTCTTGCTTGACGATCACTCAAGGTCCCTTCCTAAATGCAGAGTATCACATTGCGTACTTAATTTTCACCTAATGTGAAGAATTCCATTTCTCTTTCCACCCAACATTTCAGATAAGACTACAAGGTCGATTCTATGATTCTAAGAACAGCAAGATAACAGATTAATTGCTTTTGTAAAATTTGCAGTGATAGGACTGTTATCAATCTGTGAGAATAGCTAATGTTTTCCTTGCAGCAGCCACACACTCCTTATCACCACTTATTTAATGCTCAGTAAAATCCCAAGAGTTCTAATGAAAAGAGTGTGTTCTGGGCTTCTCAAATGTATCTTGAGTACAAAAAAACTCCTAAGTGATTTCACCGTTATTTCTCTGCTGTTCTGCTACTGTCGAGGACATTTTTTTATGCCCATGTTGTGGAGATAAAAAACATCATCTCGGTTTCAGCAGCTGGAAACAAACAGTTCTGGAGAACCACATGACTGTTGTCTTTCTACATATCACCCAAAACACTGATCCTACAGATTTTTCCATTACACTGTTGGACAGCATTCTCTAAAAGCAAATGGCAAAGGTCAAGCAGTAAGCATTTGTCATATTTCAGTACCAGTTAGATGATGCACAGCAGCTGAGAAAGCTGTGAAGACTTTCACACTGACCGAAACATACTCAGAGCACTTTAAATGTTAATGGCAGCCGACACACCAAGTGTTAGAAAGAAAACAACTGAGCCACACGAGAATGTGGCTTGGTTATTTCAGTATATAGAACTGTATGCCTGAAAAGAAATCAGCAAATCAGATCACACTTAACTCATGCCATCTGCAAGCTTCGGCAGAGGATTTGTGCTATCAAAAGATACAAATTCCGAAGATTTGGGGCAGGTTATTTATTGTGTAGCTTCATACGAAGCTAGAGACCGATTTGGTGATTCTCTTGAGTACAAAATGAACACAAAAAAAGAGAACTACCTGTACTTACAGATGTGTTAATGTCTGTAAGACTCCTATTGCTAAGAGTCTCTCAGCACCATTTAAGCTTCTAAGGTATATAACTGACACGACACAAGTGATGCTTAGCAGTTATATTACCTTTGCAGCTCCAGAGAATATCAAAGCATGCCCTGAGCTGGATCATACCACTACAGCATTACACATAAGGCAGAATGGGAAAGATTAACTGGCTGACCAAATGTTAGGTAGTAAACCAAAAGCCAAATAGAATCAGTTTTTATTGTCTGCACAATATTAGTCCACTGAGTCACTAAGTCTTTCCATAGCTGTAGAGTTTTAGAAATCATATACTGGAATTGCTTCTCAGGACTTTCCCTCCTAAACAAATGACTCATTATTGCTTGGAACAAAATGCTTACAGTTACCTTTTCTACCCTGCAGACTGTAGGAGATGAACAAACTAATGCCCAGTTGCAGTCCAGATGTAGTGCAACAAGGTCAAAATGTGTGCAGAGCTGAGCTGGATGCAACTTGTACATGTCTGCTTGAGAAGGCTGCTGTGACTACAGCCAATTCTTGGGCTGCCTCTTCAGCCATCCCTCTACCTTCAGGCAGTCCTATTACATGGTGCAAGCCAGAGAGTCCACAAATAGGGAATTGCCTCAGGTCTTGACCTCTTCTAGAACTCTGGAAAAATGCTGGTTCATCTTTGTGGAACTGCAGCTGAGATGGACACATGTCCTCTCTTCAGCCTCTCACATGATGGACTTGGGAGACCATATTAAGGGCTGACTAGTAATAAGGACCCTTTTCAGGAATATGTACCTCAGGATCACTTAGAAAGCTTGCCAAACCTAATCACAACCCAGCTCTTTCTAAAAGACTCAAAAGAATAATATGGTCTTGTAGAAAATCTCCAAAATAGAGCAAAGAGAAGTTGGCTAAAGATTCAGGACTATAAGCATCTCGAGAGAGTAGAGCACAAGACATAGATCTGGGACTGTTAGAGGCTTTCAGTGACTGCTGGCCATGGCTTTATAAACCCTTTCTCAGATGAGCAGGAATTACTCAGGCAAATAATTACTTATAAATCAATATGAATGTTGGTCTGAATAGTAGCTTTCATCTCTTGCTGTTAAGGTCAGCTCTCCCTGCTTTACACTGTATTATGAGACTTCTTACTCCCCAGCACAGCAAGAGCTGGGCACAAGCAAGCAGTGCCGTCACAAACACAGAATCGCAGAACGGTCTGGGCAGCAAGGGACCGACAAAGGTTATCCAGTACAACACACCCCACCCCTCTCCCCCACCCCCAGTCAGCAGGGGCATCCTCAACTACATCAGGCTGCCCAGAGCCCTGCTGATCCTCACTTTCAATATCTCTAGGGAAGGAGCCTGAGCCATGTGCCTGGGCAACCTGTTCCACCAACCTCATAGTAAAGAACCTGTTTCTAACATCCAATATAAATCTGCTCTTCTCTAGTTTGAAGCCATTGCCCTTCATCCTATCACTGCAGGCCTTGGTAAATAGTCTCTCTGCATCCTTCTTGTAGGCCCCCTTCAGATACCAGAACGCTGCTATTAGGTCTCTTTGGAGCCACCTCTTCTCCAGGCTGAACAATCCCAGCTCCCTCAGCCTGTCTTTGTAGCAGAGGTGCTCCAACCACCCGATCATTTCTGTGGCCCTCCTCTGGACCAGCTCCCTTAGGAGCATGTCCCTCCTGTGCTGAAGTCTCCAGAGCTGGATGCAATACTCCAGGTGAAGTCTCATCAGAGTAAAGTGGCAGAATCACCTCTCTGGATCTGCTGGCATATCTGTTGCACACCTCTAGCAGAATGTTTCTTCCCATAGGGCTGCTGGCCCACCTCACCTGGAAGTAGTGGGAAGACTGGGCAGTTTGCAGAGAAATGTCAGCAGTGGTTTGCATCATGCCCATATGTGCACTGGCAGTGCATGAGAGCATGGTGCAGGGACCAAATCGTCACTCTGCAGCTACAATGTCTGTCTTATGTAGGCTCAGATCAATATGCATTTTTCTAAATGTGACATTCATGGTGGATACTGCAGCATGAAGAACACATGATAGCTCTTACATCAATAATAAAAAAAAGAGGAGTTCAAACAGCAGCTTTTAGCTATAGTCATCAGTTTATATCATATTATTTTTCCTGAGGCTGATTGTGTTGTTATCTCATCCAGTCTTACTTACCAGCCACATAGCAACTTCCTACTTCATTGATGAAGTTTCTTAAAATAACTACTCTAAGCAATGAAAACAGAGCTGGTGGTGTTGTTTATCTTTGAGCCTTTCAATGTGATGTGCTATCTTCTAAACCAAAAAAGAAAAAAAGATGAAAATATTGCTTCTGTCTCTGGTTATTTTTCTGTGTTTTTCACCGTAGTCTCTACTCTTCCTTTTTTATCCACACTTTGACCCAGATAGCACACTGCTCAGAAGTCAAGTCTAACTTGAGTTCTGACTCTGTATTATTCAAGTCTCTGAAGTTCCTGTTAAGTAAAATGGTTTCTTTGCAGAGCTCTTGATTAGAGAAATGAAAGATGGAGTCATTTGTCATTTGGTTATGCTGGTGACAAGGGCCATGATACTTAAGGAGGAGATGATTAAAATGTCAGAGGCACCAAGCTGTTTGTCGTTTTGACAGCCTTGCAGCATTTTCCTCTATTACCACAGTACGGTACTTTTTTCTTTTTTTAATGCTCCACTGAAACTAAAGAAAGTTATTGAATGCTGAAGGCTTGCCTAAGACTGTTCCTTAAGATAGACAGGAAAGTATCTACTTTCGTGGAACAAAATCTGTTAGGGACTGCACAACATCTGCAAGATCACAGAATCATAGAGTGGTCTGGGTTGGATGAGAGCTGCAAAGGCCATCCAGCCAGTTCCCTCTGCAGTCATCAGGGACATCCTCACCCAGAGCAGGTTTTCTGCAGTGGGGGTTGGACTAGATGGCCTTCGGAGGTCAACAGCCTCATTCTCTAATCTTTGCATGAACTGCCATTTCAGGGCTGTAGAGGTCCCCACCTTCCATTTGCCTTCTCTGGGGGTGATGGCAAAGTCTTTCCTTGTTCTACTAATGCCAGAGAAGGAAGAAGCCCTAGCTGACACACATTTTGTTTCAAAGCAGAAGACTATTTCTGGATGCCACTCAGCTGACTCACCAGCCTGAGTTCAAATCTCCAACCTCAGGATTCAGTTCCTTTTACTTGATTGCTTCAGTTTTGTTTCTTCAGAACAAAAGAAGAAGCTTCTGAACACACACTGAAGTTATCCTCAATGTCTTTCCCTTCCGTGCTGAGCACAGGCTCAGTAGACAGCTTGCTCTGAGCCTATCTGCTTTTGGAGTTTAGAGAATCATAGAATGGTTTTGCTTGGAAGGAACCTCAAAGATTATCCAGTCCAAACCCCTTGCCATAGGCAGGGACACCTCCCACTAGAACAGGTCGCTCAAGGCCTCATCCAACCTGGCCTTGAACACCTCCACAGAGAGAGCATCCAGGGACTCTTTTTTTTCCTTCCTTTGCTCCAGGCCCACAGTATTCAGTGCAAATATCTGAGACTAATAAAGGGAATTCTTTATCCATCCAAGGTCCATATTCCTTGTTGACATAAAGTCCACATGATCAGCATGCTGTCACTTCCTGTAGTCGGCAATCACCTGTTAGTCAGCAGCTAAAACTTTCAATTTCATCACTGTGAGGTATTGCCATGAAATGTGAGAGCACACATGACAGAGCTGGACTTCATAGAGCTTCTTCAAGACCTGCTTGTAAAGGGATCTATCTAACAATCCTACAGGCCTGCTGGATCGTCCAGTCTCAGACATGTCTTACCATTTTTTTAACTAACAAAGATCAACATCTAAGTTAATAACTTGTTGCCCATAAGAAATAGAGGCATTAAAGAGACCTGTAAATATTTTCCTGAATTCCAGCCTAAATTTTATTTACAAGCAATTTATACCCAACTGGGCTTGTTGTTGCCAAGTATATTCTTCTTTCTGAATGGCTTGTGTGCCCCCTCCTCTACACTCATTCCTCATTGCATTTACAGTAAACTGTCATGACTGTCCTCAGCCTCTATTTTATCAGGTTGGACAAGTTTTGCTGTTTTACCTGCTTTGTTTCTGTGTTCATCATCACCGTGGATCTGTCTCTATCCATTCAACTTTTGAGTGGACTTCCTAGACTGGAAGTCAGCCTACCTGACATGGAATTGTAGGCAACTCCAGAAGAAGTTTCACTTTGGCTATATACCATGTTATAAACACTCTTTCACTGAGAATACTCCATTCAGGTTGGCTTTTGTCTTCTTGATAGGGACATCACATTGGCAGCCTGAAAGTCTTCCTGTAATGGATTAAGAGACCTGTGTCTGTCTCCTCTCCTGGCATGTCCCCATGGTGAGTGTGAGTGTGCACATCAAGGGAAGTGCTTCGCCAGGCTGGTGCTTGCATTTGCTCTATTTCAAACATTTGAGATCAAATTCAAACACTGAGGTTAAAGTTCATACCAGGTAAGATGGCAGCCTGGCATAACAAAACAAGAGGAATGTTGTGTGGAGCGGAAAGATGCCTACAGGCTGCAGATTAACAGCTAAGCACCCGAGCACCCAGGAAGAGTAACATACTGAGAGTTGCTTAGCAAATTTGTCAATAATTAGAGGCAGCATACATCAAGTTAGCTTCAGATAATGAGGAGAAAAACACTGATGGCAGAAGGTTCATCAGAGAAATGATCTCAATTTTTTCTCTGGCAGGGATATAAAGAAAGCTTAATTTTAGCTGGTCAATATATAGATTATTTAAGTTGCATTGATTAGGATCAGGCATTATTAAATCATGTGCTGTCACTTTCTTTAGATTAAGACGATTTCCTGTTAGTGGTGGTATAATAACAGGAACAATATAAAATAAATAATGTATGTGTGTGGAAGTCAGTATTGCCTTGCACCTCTCACCGCAGATGGGCTGCTGCAGAGCAGGAGACAAATCCCTGGGTGGAGAGGGCAGCAGTATACAAGAACGTCACTCTGAAGCACAACGTAGTGTGCACATCCTCATATGAGAAAAGTGCTCACTAGTTCCAGTCACTTGCTCCCTGGATTGATGCTGCATCTTATGTTGGGCAGTCATCTGTTTACATTTTTATTCAAATGATTGAAATAAGGCCTACAAAGAGAACACCAGCACATTCTCAAAGACGTGGACTGATTTTCATCTGTGCTCATTTTCAGCTCAAAACTACAATTTTACCCTGATTTTTTTTTTTTTTGGTTGTGTTTTACTCTGTTTCACTCAGCATTTAACCTCAGAGATTCAGAAATGCTGTAATTATTATTATCTTACTCTCGTTCCTAATGTTTTTTCAAAGAACCGAAATCAACAAACTCACAAATAACCTGGGATTTACTGACCTCTAATGGCTAAATTAAAATCTTTCACCTTTTGTTTAAATGTGGCACTAAAATAAAAAAAAATACATTCAGGATTTATTGTTTTTTTAAGTCATGACACTCCAGTTTCAAAAAACATATCTCCTCCTCCTCCTGGTGGTAAATGAAAGTTTTCCTTTTTCATCTGATCTGAATAACAATTCTTTGGATGATGCAAGTGTATTAGCAGTCACTTTCCCACTCCTTGTATTTAGCATAATTAGGGGAAGACAAGAAGCTGGGGGTCCTGGGTTAGAGGGTTTTAATCAGTTTTGCATGCCCTGCTAATGGGAAAGAAATCCATTTCCCTTGGGAATTTTAAACTATTTAGCTAAGGACAGATCAGGTTTAGTGTATAAGCACATTACCAAGGCTGTGTCACAAAATATTCATATTGAAGATCTGGACTGAAAGAGATGAGCATCACAAGCAGAATTTTTGAAGACTCTATCTTATTCTGTACTCTGGTGACCAAAGATGCAAAACTAAATCCCAGACATTTCAGTGCAGTGCTTTGTCAGTCCCTGTGTTCTGGTGAACGCCTGGTTGCAGGCAAAAGATAAGGCCAGTGGGAGACTGGAGGCATTTTAACCTGCTTAGATTAAAATACATTAAAAATAAGGCTTGATATAATTATTTGCAGGTAGCTAGATCCTACATTTTGAGTGCAAGCTGCATTTCCCTCACCAAAGTCAGGCAAAGTGCAGGTCAGCCCTTGCCTACCATTTAGAGTCTCTGCTAGAAAACAGCCACTAAGGGGACCACCATTGGCCTCTTAGCCAAAAGAATCATAAGTTATAATTTGTGTTAATGGCGATGGCTCATAAGGTGTTAGCCTGTTGCCAAAGGAGCAAGCAGAAAAGACTGCAAAATAGATGGGTAAATATTACTGAAAATGGGATAATAAATTATTCATCATAGCTGTGTGTCACTTAATGTGCACCATCATTAAAAAAAAACAACACAAAAAACAAACAAACAAAAAAAAACCAACACCAAAAAACCAGTCAGTTTCCTGGTGAAGATTTAATTGCACACTCAGAACGAGCCAGTCAATCTTAGATTACCTTCAACTATTTTTATGGTTTTACCAGCTTGTACAGAGTCACAGAATTAACCTTGCTGGAAAAGATCTTTGAGATCATCAAGTCCAACCTATTATCTCACACCATCTGATCAACTAAACCATGGCACTAAGTGCCACATCCAGTCTTTTTTTTAAAACACATCCATGGATGGTGACTCTACCACCTTCCTGGGCAGCCCATTCCAATGGCAAATTACTCTGTGAAGAATTTTTTCCTAACATCCAGCCTAAACCTCCCCTGGAACAGCTTGAGAATGTTGTCCTCTTGTTCTGTCACTGGTTCTGTCACTGGACAAGAGACCAACCTCCACCTGGCTACAACCTCCTTTCAGGTAGTTGTAGAGAGCAATAAGGTCTCCCTTGAGCCTTCTATTTTTACAACAGAGCTCTTCAAAGTATCAACGTTCTTTCTATGTATTAACACAGAAATGAGTGCTTTGTTATATTGGTGTATGAACGGGTTAAAGTGACAAACTGTGATCACATAATTAAATAGGTTAGCATAAGAATCAAAATCCCCTGCTTTCATCAAAATATACAGCCAAGTTATCAATTACTTTACTTAAAACTGCCTTCTAAGAGTCAATAGTATGATGGCACCCTTGTAGCTCTGTAGATCTTGGGTTGTCATTATGGAAAGAAGGAGAGCAAAAGGATGCTTTGAATTTTGCCTCATATCTGAGAATTAGACCTTCACAGATTAGTGAATCACACAGCTCTGTTTACCCACATGAGATCTCATAGGTAAATTAATACTAGTTCATTAGCAAGGGCCCTCAAGTCCATTCATTGAATTTCCTTGTGAGTGTATGGTGATGGTCTTGCAGACCTTGTAGTAACCTACAGTATAGAATTTGGGGTCCTTAGGATTTTTTTGCAGTCAGCAAAAGGTGGTTTTAAGGGGCAGATTTCTCACCTGTTTGGGACATTTGCTTACTCTGCTCTGTTCTCCTCACTTTGGTCCCTATCTTGGTATGAAGAAAACCAAAAGAAGACCAGTATCTGGCAACCAACACCAGTACCCATAGTACAGACACAGTTATTTTCTGTAGCATTCTGTACAGTTTTAATACTTCTAAACAATTACCAATTTTGGTAACCTCTAATCATGGCATAATCACTAATTCCCTGCATGTTGGGGACTGCCTATTGCAGTCTCTCCACAGCTACTGGATTTAAAAGCAGAGTGTAGATGTCACCTTGTGGTACAGTGAGATACATGCATTCAAGCAAATGTACCTGAAGTAATGCTGCTTAAAGTTGAACAGATTCATTATATGCTTAAAAAAAACCCTGCAGGCCACATAGTCCCTTCAGCCAAGTTTCACTACCTACATGACCAAGAAGAAAATGTTTGATTATGGCTCTTGCATTTGTGAGGCTTAGATCCACGTCCACATAGTGGATCTTTACTGCCTACAAAGCCACTCAGTGCTGAGATAATTTCTCAGAAAAAGAGACAAAAGCCTAAAAACACCTTCCTTGAGGTTTGTTCTATGTAGCTATAATGCTTTTTTACCATACTTCTGCACTGCACTAAGATGCATCTTCAGTCAAAATACAACAACTCTTCTTTTACCAGACATGTACCATTAGCCCTGTCAGTCTTTCATTGGTTTACCATCAAATAAGATACTGATTACACAACCTGCTTCTTCCACACTCAAAATTCTGAGCCAGGGCTGCAGAGCAGTCTCCAGCTAATCTGCTCTTTGGTTATGTTCCTGAGGGCAGTGTAGTAAGGTCCAAAGCAGCGGGATGCCCTGTGTGGTTTCTGTCAGTTATCAGCTCAGGTCAGCTGGAGATAGGCACATGTGGTAACTCTGTGCTCTGAATTAAGTTATGAAAGTCACTGCTCAGTCTCTATCTTGGCACTTCAAAGAAAACTAAAGAAATACTGGTTCCCTACAGGGTAAGTGCTGATAATTTTATGATGTAGTTATTGGTTCAACACTCTGAGACCTGGCTGTGGGGAATATTACATAAATGCAAACAGCTGGGATACCTTCCCTCACATGCTGTCTGGTCATATTTAAAATGCCTTAAATGACAACATTTACACTGTTTCATTTGGAAGGCTGTATTACAGTCCAACAAATCTCTGTGCCAAGCATTGCCAAGCACACTTTCATGCATGTGCTTTGTCTTGTAGCAATTTGTCATTCACCTAGATGTTTATAGCCTACAATATTATAAACTTCAGAAAGACAGCAAAGATAAAACAACAACAACAACAACCTAAATTATGACAATCTAATGGGAAGATCACCTACAGGTTGCAGAAGATGGTGATAAATCTGATTTTCTCTGGCTGACTACAGTGGTGCTGGTTATGTAAAGCACTTCCACCTATGACAAAAGTAACTGCCTGTGAAGCACAGTGCTTTAAAAATAGTTCTTTGTGAATGAATCCCTGCAGCCCCTTAATCCGTTGCTCCTTACATTACTTTCAGGGTACTTATATCTTTCTTCTACTTAAGTGGTTAGGACTGTAAGCAGCTTTTAAGGGCAATCTCAAGGAGGAGCAGGAGTCTATTCCTTGTTGATTGAGGCAGTTATTCCAGACCAGATTTATTAACACACACACAAAACCACAAACAAAAAAACCAACCAACCACCACCAACAACAAAAAAACAATTAACAAAAGCCCCAAAACACAACCAAACAAACAATCAGGTCATTTTATTTCAAATATCAATAAATCAGGATCACATAATTAACAAGAAACAGTGGGAAAAGGCTGGTTTTAAGGTTTGTGTCAACTTAGGCATGTGCTCTCCATTATTCGGACATGGAGTCCAGGAGCTTGCTGTGATGGTTTGGGTGTTCCCCACCCCCCCATACTTCAGAAATCACCCAGACTAGACTCAGCCAGCTCTGGAAATTGAATGAAGCTTTTATATTTACAGCTAGCACAATATACAAGCAGATATTTACAGTATATATAGTTATATACAAAAATATACAAGGAAAGAGGTAATACAGAAACACAACTCCCCTCCCAGAAACCTGAGTCCCCAGGAGGGGCTTCCAACCACCCCTTCAACTTCCCCCTACCCCTCTCAACCTTACCCCAGTCCCACAGAAGAATGGAAGTTCAGCCAGGGGATTAGGAAGCAAAGTCAAAGAGGGTAGCCAGAGATGCAGCTCAGCCTGTTCCCCAGCAGAAGTGGTTATCTGTTTTTATTTCTTGTTCTTATACATCTCAGCAAGCCTATGAGGGAAGTAGACATCACTCTTGTTTTCCTTGCACAGCCTGTAATCTAGTTCTTCTCACCAAAACATTCCAGCTAGCTTCAAATCAGCACACTTGCCAAAATGACATGAGAACAATACACAGTGTAAGAACAATACTTGCTGTTATTGGCTATTACTGGTTAATGGTTTTAAAAGAATAGTAATAAAAGAGTAACAAGGAATATGAGCAAGTAGTAAAGAACTTCTATTTCAGCC
The DNA here is from genome assembly GCA_013400475.1 of Tricholaema leucomelas. Lineage (NCBI taxonomy): Eukaryota > Metazoa > Chordata > Aves > Piciformes > Lybiidae > Tricholaema lacrymosa > Tricholaema leucomelas. Next base: position 80,916 of record WAAF01020584.1, read on the forward strand.
AGTTTCTTATTGAGAGTGTTCTTTTCAGGATTTAAGTGTAACATCATCCATATCAACTGTGAGCCTTATCTCAGTGCTAATCACAGATAAATAAAGCACTTTATCAATTAACAAAGAAGTATCAATTAAAACTTTAAATATTCTACACAGAGACAGAAATGAAAGATTATTACTAAACGAGATGAAACAAAGTACTGTATCTAACTGGATAGAAGCAATTCAGTAAATAGCCTGGAGACAGGCAAATTATAATTCTTTAACTAAATACCACTATTTCTTTATACTCATCACAGTTTACATATAAGTCTTCCCTGTAGCCCACTTCAAAAACATTTCTAGCATCTTGTTTCAGCAATAATAGTTAATTGGACAGTTTTGAAATGGAACAAGAACATGAAGATGAATAGGTGCAGGTTTTCCCTGTACGTCACCATAGTAAACTCCTTTGGGAGCAGGATTTTGGTGGATCATCTTTCTATCAGCATCAGTGTAATGAGCTTTAATATATAAATCCTGTTACAAAGGTATTTAATGAACAATTAGCAGTTGAGAGCTTTTCCTCATTACGTTATGAGGCCTTTTCCTCCTCTTTTTCCTGCTACTGTTTACTAGACTGTAAGAGTGTTGCCTGGCAGAGGCAACAAGCTGAAATGAGCCAGGTGCATTGAATGAACATAACCACATTAGCAAAAGACAAGTGTAAGCAAGAAGATAAATCACTGTAATGAGACCAAGTGAAAAGGCCTATGAGCTACAGGCTAGGAGAAGCTGTGGAATCACACTGGGAAGAGATTGTGGCATGTTTTGCTGCTTTTCTGACACATCCTAGCCTGTCTAACACTGCTATTGCCCAGAACAGGGCACTGGAATAGATAAGACCTAGTTTTCTACTCCTATGGTACGACTGAGCAAGGGAGCACTCAAGTGAAACACCTGTGTTTTTCTGATCTAGTTCAAAACATTTTCTAAACCCACTTATTTTCCCTCAGCTTTCATTTTTTAAAGCAGCCCAGGCACTTTCTGTGTCCATTTTACATGGACACATTCATTTACATTCAGCATCTTCAGTTGTTGAAAACTCCTCTGTGACTTACTCAAATTTGCAAAGACAGCCTCCAACTGTGTAGAATTATCAAGAAAGAAAAAGCAGCATGCTAGGAAATCTCTCAATGTTTTCTCTCTGAGTTTGCTCAGCAGTTTCTCAAATGTCAAGAATTCATCCTTCACTTTATGCTTCACAAACTGATAATTAGCTATTTGACAATACTCACACATTTCTTAACATACACTGAGATATCCTTTTCCATTAGTTGCATTTCCACCTCCCCAGCTCAAAAACACAGAGGTGTCAGATTGGTGAATGAGATGTTACTGACCTGGGGGATGCTGTTGTACTTATTTACAGTGCATTATTTAAATCAATATTTGGATAATATCAAGCATAAATGGAAACTATGGGGAAAAAGATCACAGTCACATAGAACATGTGTCAGTCAACACAACAGCTACTCCACCAGAAAGCAGTAGAGCATGTATGAACATTAAGTGGTCATTTGACATACCTACAGTTTCACAGAAAGGCTCTTGCAGCACTTGGCAAGATCAGTCACTGAAAAATAATGTTTAAAAGAGCTCATGTGAATCACAGTTAGCTACAATATGTGATCTGAAACAGACAATTACCATCTTTCTAAATTACAAGCAGGCAGCTGGTATTTAATTATAATAGATTGATAGTTCTTAAACTATCAAGAGTTTTCAGTGATGAGTAACTCATTTTAATAAATTTTAGAGAAACAAGAGAAGACTTTGATCTTAAAAAGATCAGGCTTTGACATTAAGGAGCCTATTGCTCTCTCTGGTAGAGGCAGTGCAAATAACTGATGTCTAAGGGAAACAATACTCAGACAGAAACGAAATTCATAAACAGTTCATGCTTAAAAAATGTCTTGTTTGGTGGCAGTGTGCAGCATGCCATCGGTATCCTATTTACATGTGCTATTTGTGAGATACATAAAGACTAGAGGGAGTAGACAGTTATTGTGTGGACAGCCAAAGTCACAGCCCAGTGTGCATGCGAACATGGTAGCAGGCGAGCATATGCTACGTGGCATAAGAATCAGGGACTCTTATGATTCCAAGCATGCCTGGAAAATTCTAGGAATGGTAAAGAGCTCTCTGTTTGTTGGGAAGATCTTCATTCAGAACGCCAGCTGCCCACAGGAGTTTCTAATAACACTCCCAGGAATTGCCTTCTCTGAGTTGTGTTCCTTTCCTCTTCCCCTGCAGCTGCCTCTGAGTTAGTTTGCATCTGCCAGCCCCACAAAGACAGGCAGCAAGATGCTTACTTGCCCTTCCACTGCCTTGGGAGTGCTTACTTGTGAAGACGAGAAAAGAATGGGGACTCATTTGCTCCAATCAGAGGTAGGTGAAATGTTCAGACCTTGATGAGATTTGGTATGTCATCTGCTTCCTCTCTCCTCCTGTTTTTCTGACCTGTATCATGCTGTGCTCAAAAATGTCATATTGTGGGCAGTAGAGAATAAAGAACAGTATCACACACACAAAAAAAAAAAAGTTTACCAAACCCCATCATTATTAATGTTCTTTAGTTACTAATACAAGCTAACAAAACAACCTTGTTAGTCTGATGTCTTAACACATATTTGTATTACCAAATAAGTGCCAAAGTTTTTAGAGATCCTGAATTTCATTGCTTGTGGTGAGTCAACATGTGAAAATCTGACTAAGGCACTCAGATTGCTGCAGGCAAAGCTGCAAATGCTGAAGACTCCAACTGCCACCCATCTCCTTGAGCCCCTGTGCCAGTTTGAGCTTAGCTAGAAAGTTTTGGTGAGAAGAACTAGATTATAGTCTGTGGAAGGAAAACAAGGCTGATGTCTACCTCACTCATAGGCTTGCTGAGATGTACAAAAACAGAAAATCAAAACATAGATAAGGCACTCACTTCTACTTCTGCTGGGGAACTGGCTGAGCTGCATCTCACCCTCCATTTCTTTGACTAATCCACTTTCCTTCCTAACCCCCTGGCCAAACCTCCATTCTTTCTTGGGACTGGGGTAAGGTTGAGAGGCGTAGGGGGAAGTTGAAGGGACGGTTGAGAGCCCCTCCTGGAGACTCAGGTTTCTGGGAGGGCTGTTGTGTTTCTGTATTACCTTTTACCTTGTATATAACTGTATGCATTGTAACTATCTGCTTGTCTATTCTGCTAAGCTTTAAATAATAAGCTTCATTCAATTTCCAGAGCTGGCTGAGTCTAGTCTGGGTGATTTTACAAAGTGGGGAGGGGGGAGGTAACACCCAAACCATCACAGCCCCGATGGAGAGACTGAAGCCAACAAAGGCAAAGAAGACCTTTACAAGTACGCTCCCATAAATCGGCCTGTCCTGCCAGATTGAATGCAACGGTATTAACAGAAAGAAGGCAAGGGCACTTAACTAGTGGTGGTTAATGATGTGTGCTGGCACAGATGAGACTTGAGAGGAGGTAATATGGAGGCACCAGAGGCCCAGCCAGGCCCAGTATGGCATGGCTGCTATTGCAGCTTAGACCCTTCTCCTTCAGAATCCACATCTAGATGACTCTGTGGGGGAGGCAGGCAATACAACCAGCCCCCTACTCCCTCCTGGGCCCAGCGCCTGAAATGGCACTCCCCCACTGCCTGTCACAGGCAGGCCGGGTGGCAACTCACATTTCAGAATGCCTGGATTATTTTATGCCATAGGATAAATGATTTTTGGTTTGTTGTTTTTTTACTGTTTTACTTCAGAAGATGAACTATGTCTTAAAAGCACAAGTGCAGCAGTAGCAAATGCCCACAGTGTGGTGCCAGTGTAAAAGATATCTGAACACTGCTGACAGCTTTTGAGGAGCCACAGAACCTGCTTATTTATTTTTTTCCAGCACGGTCTTCCTCTTCAGGATGTCCAAGTACTGATACAGCTCAAGGTGTTGCTCTTTCAGGGTCACTTGTGTCACCTCCTCCAGCATTATATGATCCTAAAGCAGTATGATTCAACTGCCTCAAAGGGGTATCAGTCTAGCAGGATGAGCACCCATACTAAAATTGAGTACAAGATCCATCAGTAATGACAGATACTCAAATCTCCTCCAGCACTGCTACTACCCCTCAGGATGCCTGTTCCCACGAGTCACTTGCAGGACAGAGGAGGTTTAGGACAGATGTTAGGAAAAACTTCTTCACAGAAGGAATGATTTGCCATTGGAATGGGCTACCCAGGGAGGTGGTGGAGTCACCATCCCTGGAGGTCTTTAAAAAAAGACTGGATGTGGCACTTAGTGCCATGGTTTAGTTAATTAGATGATGTTGGATGATAGGTTGGACTTGAAGATCTTGAAGGATTTTTCCAACCTGGTTAATTCTGTGATTCTGTGAAAAACAGAGAAGATTATGGAGTGACTTTTCAGATTCTTTCTAGTGTCAAAATGGGTTTCTAAATACTTTCACCACAGATTTAATCTGGAAAAACTGGAAAATCAGTTTTGTCTGAAAACAGTCTGCCTGTTTTTATTGATGCAGACTCTGTGAGGTCGTCAGGTAGGTTATCCAAAACCAGCTCTGGTTTGAGGAGCATCCTACCAGCGATACTTAGGCCTCAGGTCTAAAGGGAAAAGCAGGTGAAGATGTGCCTGGGAGCACTACAATGTCTTAATATTTTGCTAAAGCTAACTTGTTCTTAATGGTGCAGAAAACCCTCTACAGAGCCAACATCTGCATGGTGGAGCCTGGACAGACTGACAGCCTGCTGAAGTGTCCTGCACAATCTATGCCAAGGACTATAACAAACTACAAGAAAATGGCTTACCAGTATTTATCATTCAAGATCTCAATGAGCTTTTCTGAAAGCTCTTTGACAGACAGTTAAACAGATAAAGGTTTGAACTCTTGACAGTGAGTTTAACAGACATAGAAGAAAGATCCCTGATTGTTTTCCCCAAGCTAACATAACGCTCAAGAAAAGTATCTTAAGCAATGTTAATGAATGCTATTTGCCTTTAGGAACTTATTGCTTATATGACTAGTAAAGGCTGATTTATGCCTCTGTTTCCAGATCTTCACTTCACAATGTTAATCATTTCCTACAAGAGAGACTTGGAATAACCGTAACAGAGGTGTCCCTAAATCAGAATTATGTAGCTCAGATCCACAACCAGTAGGAACTGTGATGTTCTCCACCCCACACACAGATGTGTATTTGGAAACTTCATTTGTCACAGTTGTTGGCTATGCAATACACTCCATCTGCTTGGCCCCAAGATATCTAGTGCATGGCATTTTTCATATTAAAAGTTATGTAAAAGTTATGATTTTTAATAAGTGTAAGCCAGAAGACCAATAACTTTCCAGTACAGCATGAAGAATGAATTCTCTGTGACACAAATTGTAACACATTTCTAAACTGGAGAGCTATTTATAAAAATAAAAATAGAAAGACAATGAAGAATTAATGCAAACTATAACACAGTAAAAAGTATCCATGGTGATAAATGATCACTTGAAGACATGCTTATTTATATTTTAGTTAGTGGGGTCGCTGCATGAAGGTTTTCTGTATTAACAACAAATGCCTCAGCATTGAAAATCTGACAGAAATGAGTAGAAATGATTCACAACTCCTCTCTGAAAATGCATTTTAAATCAAGGCCCTAAAATGTGTGAAGACTAAAGGCAAAATGTTGTGACCTCATGTATGTTATTAAGGCACATACAGCAGATGAAAATCTGCATGCAGCCCTAATAAAAGGTGTTGGATGAGCAAAGAGGATGGAGTTAGACTCTTCTCAGTGATGCCAAATGACAGGACAAGGGTCAATGGGTGGAAGTCGAAGCATAGGAAGTTCCATAAAAACATGAGGAAGAATTTTTTCACTGTGAGGGTGACAGAACACTGGACCAGGCTGCCTAGGTTGTGGAATCTCCCTGTTTGGAGATATTCAAGACCTGCCTAGATGCGTTCCTGTGTGATCTGGTATAGGTGATCCTGCTCTAGCAGTGGGGTTGAATTGGATGGTATTTCGAGGTCACTTCCAGCCCCTAACATTCTGTGAATCTGTGATTCTGTCATGTTAGCTGCAGGAAAGATGAAGAGTGATGTGTGTATCATGAAGGAATTTCAGTGCAGAAAGGGTTTTGCAGAAGTAGGAACTGAAAAATCTGTAGAACTCCAATAGCAATTAAAATTCTGTTTTTGGAAATAATGGAAAGCAGACAACTCTAAGTTTACGAAATGCAGAGCACTCAGATGAATGGGTTTTGGCAATTTAAAGGGATCTCATCAATCAGCGATCTAAATTGTAAGTTTTTGTTGTTTGACACAGCCTTGAATCCTCCTCCAGGGCTGGTGGGGAAGTCTCTTCCATCAGTAAGAGAAGTCAAGCAAGGATCTTTTCTAGTGTGTTTTCTACCAATTGGAAGTTTAAAAGCAGTTGTGACAATCACTGCATGACATATTAGGATGCTTATATGAGCTTTGTGGTGTGGTTCCAATGCACAAAGCCATCCCTGCAGATAACTAGCAAGAGTGATTAAGAAGCAGCCGCAGGACTGGCACTACTACAAGCCACTACTTTGCTATTAAGGTTTCCACTGAGTGTATTGTTGACATCAATGGCTGTTTTTCTTTGCCAGATGTTCGTGTCACCTGTGACTTTAAGCACCTCAATTTTCCTTTCTTAAAGGCAGTGAAATTTCAGTCTCACAACAGATGAACAAAACATGAATCTGATTTCCAAACCCTGTATTTTCATGTCTGCTGTTAGAAGTGTAAGAAGAATCCTGTGATTCGAAAATAAAAGCAGAAATTTTTCAGTTGTATGCTGATGTAAGAGTTTTGTTTGAGGAATTTTCGTTTTGTTGTCATGTCATAAAGTTGTTATTTTTCATGCTGCATATGGTGGTGTGAAGTCAAAGTTTAATTTTATTGCCATGAAAGAAAAAAGTCATCATTTAAGTTTTTGTTAATAAATTTTCTTCTAAAAAGCCCTTGGCTTCCTGGACAGAGTGGCAATTACTGATGTGAAGGAGATATAAATTATTTCATAACTGTAAATGAGCATGCCCACACTTTTCTGTTTCAACCATACATCTTTTAATAACTGCAGTCTGTGTTTTGATTACAGAAATGTCTGCATAATGAAGAAAGCCAATCATATCTTGCACATCATACAGGACTGATAAATTTCCCCATAACAGACTTTACAAGAAACACCACTTCGCAATTATGGTTTTAAATTACCAAGCATTTTGATGGCACTTGAAATGTGATAGTAAATGAAGGTGATATGGCTAACATTTCAACAGAGGGGAAAAGAAGACAATTATAAATGCATTTCTGTAATGATACTGATGGTACATTTTCTTTACATGTTTTTACATTCCCATTTCTGTTGCGCACTGGGTGATGAATAATGTGAGCAATGTGCTCTCTCGTGGCCAAGAAGGCCAATGCCATTCTGGGGTGGATTAGAAGGGCTGTGGTTAGTAGGTCCAGAGTGGTTCTCCTCCCCCTCTACTCTGCCCTGATGAGGCTGCATCTGGAATATTGTGTCCAGTTCTATGCCCCTCAGTTCAAGGACCTCAGATAAATTGTTGTGGAGGGCCCATAGGCCCAAAAAATAGGCTCATTCTATGCCTCACTTTGCTTTACATGCTCAGGCATGTTCCTCCCCAAACCAGGGGTAAACAAGCCCAAAACGGGTAAACACATTAAAAGGCATAAAAGGTACAAAAGGCCAAGGCACCATGGTGTCTGCCTGGCCCCGGCCCTGCTAAGGCCTGTGTAGTAAACAGGTTGCATAAGCCCACACTGAGCGTGTGGCCCAGCCTATGCTCTCTCCA
>WAAF01020584.1:89684-129112 GCA_013400475.1 Tricholaema leucomelas
TGATATTAGCCCATAAGGTCGACCCATAACCGTGAATGAACAATATTTAATACAGTGGTTGGGGGGTGTTGAGAGTTAAGAATATTGAGTTTAATAAACATATATTTTTATATAACTATCTCGCACCCATTGATTTCTTCCCTTCGCCACAAACGGGCGATAAGGGCAGAATTCCCCTCCGCCACATAAATGCTTGAAAGACTCCTGTGCACAGTCACAAAAATGATGGAGTCGAACATCTTCCTTATGAGGAGAGTCTGAGGGAGCTTGGGGTCTTCAGCTTGGAGAGGAGGAGATTGAGAGGTGACTTTATTAATGTTTATCAATGAGTGCCAAGAGGATGGAGTCAGGCTCTGCTTAGTCACGTCCAATGACAGGACAAGGGGTAATGGGTGGAAGTTGAGGCATATGAAGTTCCATGGAAACATAAGGAAGAATTTTTTCACTGTGAGAGTGACAGGACACTGGATCAGGCTCCAGTGGAGTCTCCTTCTCTGGAGATATTCAAAACCCACCTGGATGCATTCCTGTGTGATCTGTTATAGCTGATCCTGCTCTGGCAGGGGAGTTGGACTGGATGACCCTTTGAGGTCCCTCCCAGCCCCTAACATTCTGTGATGTAAAGGCTTTTCCAGATGTAAAGTTTATAATACTCTGTGCTATACATTTGCGGGATACTTATACATAGTAAGACAATCATGGCAGTTCTGGCAATGCTGAAGTTCACTGAGCTTTACTCTATGTTCATCTGCTTCATGTGTATATGGATGTACACTCTACACTCACACAGCACACACAGAGGCACAAACAAGGAGAAACTCCACTAAACTTTGAATTCTATTACTGCATAACATCTGGAAGTTCTGCTGGAAGTCTTCCCAGAAATTCCTGTCCTTAGACACACCAACAGACAAGGGGATTAGGAAGACAGCAGCCAGTGATGAGAGCATCCACACCTTGATTTCAGAGACCATGAATTAAAGAGTCCCACTAAATCATAAACTGTAAGAAAAGATGCTATGCACTACATGCTAGAAGGTGCAGAGATCCCCTGCAGTTGTTCTGGCAAAACACAAAACCAGGCATACAGAGGTGCCAAATGCTGCCCTTAATACGTGTGCTTCTGCACCCCAAGATAAATATCTTTTATACTGGTCAAAAGAAATGCACATGAACTTGGAAAGTGTTTGTCTTCTACACCAGGAAAAAAAAATACAGCTCAAGCAGATTTGCTTACTTGACAAGTGGCATGCCTAAAAAATTTAGAGTTTGAGAGAATATAACTTTTGCTAAGGAAAGGAAACCTTTTCTGAAAAGTGAATAATACCTTTTGACTGAGTGTCTCGAAAAGCAAAAGGCTTATAGGTTAAAAAGAGAAAAGCACAGAACTGGCTGCTGGTGGTAATGACTATACTGTGTGATGTGAGAATGTCTCTCAGTGTCCAGGTATGGGTATTCAATCTGTCCACATCCTAATTGCTCCTTGAGAAAATGCACAATATCATTTCTGCCACCTTCCCATTTCCTTTAGAAACTGAGGAAAATGAAAATCTGGTTGCATGAAAAATTGAGGTGATCAGACCTCAAGAAGATCCTGTTTATTTGTTGTACCTGTGTTTACAGGTTAGTGCTCAGATAGATCTGAACACATACATTTTCATGTATCCCAAATTTTTGAAATTCCATGCACAGTGAGCATTATTATAGAGTTCTGGATCTAAAAATGTTAGAGAGAGGTTTTAATTTATCCAGACAAGGTAAAGCTCCATTCTGTTTACAAATTCAAGTACTATTTCTGTTTGAGTGCAAGATGGACTAGTTTGAAATGCTGCAGAAGAACTGTCCTGCTTGTAGACTATGTTAATTTTGAGATTGAGCAAAAACATGCTCCTAATAGAGCCTTTTTTTGCACATTATTGGTATTTTGAATGGAAACCTGTTTTCCCACTTTGTCACAGCATGGAAAAATAAGACAGAAGAAGACATGTAACCACGCAACAACAGAAATGTAGTCTGAGAAACTGGATTATCACAGTTTATAGTGTAAATGACCTAGATTGTTTTAAATCTACAAACACTGACTTTTTAAAGAGGAAAATTAAAAAATACACCTTTCTGCGAAACAAAGAAATTACATCTTTACCAGATGCATGAGGCTTGAAGACTCTTGTTTCATTTCCCAAAGAAAAAAGGAGGAGACTGTTCGGACTTTCTGACAGGAGGAAAGTACATTCCCACAGCTGTGAAAGCAGGGTGAATCCACAAAGTATTGAACTGCTAAAACATTTTCAAAGGCTTTGTGAGTTAAGTTAGACCAAAGTTCAAGTTTTGTTAATATGAGTACTGAAAGGAACCTTGAGCAGCTCTTTCAAGACTCATTTTCCCCGGGTTGTAAGGTTTCATTATACAACTCTATTGATGGTAAGAGCTTGAGTGTCTTGAAAGCCTGCCAAAGACTATTACAGATAATCTGGCATCACAGAAATTTGGATACTCTTGGTCCATAGTAAAGAATATACATTGGTAGGAGTTAGTGACCACAAGTTATCACCATGCCAGGTAATGTACCTGGCTTTAGCTTGTAGCTCAAAATGTTCAGCAGTATCTCCAGATGCTTAGAATCACCTTCTCCTCCAAAGGACCATATTTTGGGTGAATATACTCCATCTTGGTGTTCAGACCTGTCTCTGTAAGCTAAGCAGCTGAGTCTGTACATTGGCTCGTATCTACAAGGCTCTATAATTTCGTTCTGTCACCTCCAAACACGGATTGGACAGAAGCTGCAGTTCACAGTATGTCCCTAAGCAGCACATTCGCAGGCAGGATAGTCGAACAGCCAGTGGAGCACCATCGGTGGGGATTATTTAGAATAGTATAGGATCAGTCAGGTTGGAAGAGATGTCCAAGATCATCCAGTCCAACCTATCACCCAGCCCTATCCAGTCAACTAGACCATGGCACTAAGTGCCTCATCCAGTCTTCTCCTGAACACATACCCCACCTACAAAGGGCTTCACTGAACCTGCTTGTAGTCCTGGGGCAGGTGGCAGAAGGCAAGGAAGAACTCCAGGTCTCTGTCTGTGATTAGCTATAATGAGAAACAGGCTCAATGTCTTTAAGAATTTTGCTAAGGGACAAAGTCTGTGGAGTAAAGAAGTCTATTTACAGTGCTTGCGGTACATGTCTACCCACACGTTCACCTTCCCTTTCCCCACTGGAGCTTTCATAACCTGCATTTGTTGCAGGACCTCTTCCTCCGCTATGACCTGATTGGTTCCAAGAACAAAGAACCCCTGCACCCCCCAACAAATTCCCGCCACTGCAGCCTCAGTTCTCTCCTGCGCACGTCCAGTAATGACAAGCCCTCAGCTTGCACCCCATGTGGGGAGCCTCACAGTCTTGCGAGTCGCCTATACTCTAATTAGCTGAAGTAAAATGACTTCCCTTCTCTCACACTATATTCAGGACTAAACTATAGCAATTGCTCCCTATCACCCAATAATGCTTCCTCAGCACAGAAGAGAATTAGGAAAAGGAGACTCAGAAACTGAAATAAAAATGGATTTAACGAAACAGACAAACTAATACAAAATATATAAAGTTATGCTCAGCATAGCAAAATTACAGCAGTCCTCAAGGGCAAGAAAAGGTAAGAGAGCTAAGCAGGAAAGATACGAGGAAGTGCATAAAAAGAAGCCCAATCAGAAACCCCTCTTCTCAGTAGCAAACTTCTGTGGGGGAGAGCCCCCAAACCCCGCTTCGCTTTCCCCTTCCTCCTTACCTGTTTGAACGGGGAAGGGCGCAAAAGAAGCCGGAGCGGCACTTCTCCCCTGCGCGGGCTGCTGTCTGCCCGTGGAAGTTGCTCGCGCCACGTGTTTCCCGCGCTGCAGAACCGCGCGCTGGCACTCTATGGGCTGGGTAGGTGCAGCTCAGTATTTAATGCCAATGGAGTGATCACAACCCGGCGCGGCTTTTCTCCGTGGATACTGTCACCCTGACCCTGCCTGCCGGACCGACCTGCCGCAAAACTGCCGTTCTCTGCTACCGGCAGTCAAGGTGTACGGGCGGGCTGGAGCACAGCTCTGCTGCACACCTACAGTGCCCTAGTGAGCCTAGGGGCCTGAGGCGCTGGTCACTTTGTGCCCTCGTTCGTGCCTCCGCACGCCGATGATGTTCGCAGTTCAGCGGGACGACTTCACACCGCGACAAATTCTCTGCTCTCACACACCGGCTTCGTAAGCAAATTCGGCTTTTTGGCTTCTCTTTCTTAGATTTTCTGAGATCTTGCCTGCCGGCTTTATAGTGGGAAAAAACTACTTGTGGCTTATTTCTTTTCCAACTTATTCTGAACGTTCTAAATTGGTTGTTAATAGCTCCCTATTGTGGCCAATATTCCCAACCGAATACCTAGAACCTGTACGTTATTTATGTATTTTCAGGGCAGGAATTGTGTGTGTGTGTGTGTGTGTGTGTCCTGATTCATAAAAATGTATATGTTCATAATACAGTATATAAGTATTACATAATAATATACGTATATTTTACAATGTTATAGTTTTATAATTTTGCCTCGAATACTGATATTCATAATTAGTATAAAGGACAAAGTTGTCACAGTTACTAAGTGTGATAGATGTTGCAGATGACACCAAGCTAGGAGCAGGTGTGGATCTGTTGGAGGGTAGGAGAGCCCTGCTGAAGAGGGACCTTGACAGGCTCATGAGTGGGCAGAGGCCAATGGGATGAGATTTAACAAGGCCAAGTGTAGGGTTCTACGCTTTGGCCTCAACAACCTAAATCAGTGTTACAGGCTGGGGACAGAGTGGCTGAGAGCAGCCAGGAAGAAAGGGACCTTGGGGTACTGATGGATAGTAGCTGAAGATGAGCCAGCAGTGTGCTCAGGTAGCCAAGAGAGCCAATGGCATCCTGGCCTGGATCAGGAAGTGTGGCCAGTAGGACGAGGGAGGTCAATTCTTCCCCTGTACTCAACACTGGTCAGGCCACACCTTGAGTACTGTGTTCAGTTCTGGGCCCCTCAATTCAAGAGAGATTTTGAGGTGCTGGAAGGTGTCCAGAGAAGGGTGACAAAGCTGGTGAGAGGCCTGGAACATAGCCCTGTGAGGAGAGGCCTGACGGAGCTGGGGTTGTTTAGCCTGGAGAAGAGGAAGCTCAGGGGTGACCTCATTGCTGTCTACAACCACCTGAAGGGAGGCTGTAGCCAGGTGGGGATTAGTCTCTTCTCCCAGGCAACCAGCAACAGAACAAGGGGACACAGTCTCAACTTGTGCCAGGGGAGATCTAGGCTGGATGTTAGGAGGAAGTTCTTCCCAGAGAGAGTGATTTGCAATTGGAATGGGCTGCCCAGGGAGGTAATGGAGTCGTTGTCCCTGGAAGTGTTTTAAAAAAGCCTGGATGAGGCACTTAGTGCCATGGTCTAGTTGATTGGATAGGGCTGGGTGATAGGTTGGACTGAATGAGCTTGGAGGTCTCTTCCAGGTTGATTCTATGATATGGAATACATCTGTGAGCCAACTCAAGCTGTGGTGGCTGACTCAGAACTACTGATGACCTGCAGCCCATGGCTGCCCTGGGATTCTGTCCCAGCAAAACCAGGACATCCTCAGCTCAAAATAAGATTTACAAGTCCTTGCAGCTAGGGAGCACTTCAGAGCAGGAGGCTTTTGTTTCTGTAGTTATTAAGAAAATAATTATTCTACTGGCTTTCATACAGTAGGAATAAATCATGGAGTTTATTTATGTGAAAAGTACCACCCATGCACTTTCCTTGCTCATTTCTAACATTCCCACCGACTAGAATAGATACAAATACAATTCTTGGGGAAGATGTAATTCTCCTGGATTCTCAAACAGTAAATTTAAATGGTTTTGTCTCTACTTCATGGGAAAAAAAAAAAAAAACACAAACAAAAAAAACACTACATAGCCTTTCACTGAACAGCTGACAATTTGCAGAGATGTCACCAAGAAAACATAGAAGTAAAGAATATCAACACAGATGCCAAGGTTGGCTGCTTGCTTCTTCTTTGGATTGGAACGTTGATTTTGTAGATTGTCCATTTATTTGTTGTTGTTTGGTTTTTTTCCAAGGGAAAAGAAATCAGTTTGTTTATAAAACAGATTAGCTGTCTGCTGAGAACTGTACTCATAAAGTCAGAGATGAATTGTCCCTGGGGTGAAGAGTAGAGGGACAGCTCATGGTGAGAGTTTACAAAGTTCATGTTCATGCTATCGTCTTCCTCCTATTACCAGTCATGACACAAGAAACTAGGAAAAGTCAATTAATTTAATATTTATATTAAAAGGTAAACCCAAATAAAAGAAAAATACAGCACTGGGCTAAAGAAAGTAGGGGGTTTAGGTTTGTTTAGACCTCCAGCTGTGAAAGTGAATGCATTTCTCTTGGAGTCTCACACTGATTTGGATGGGCTTATTCCCTCAAGTCTCCTCACTCATGTAAGCACCTTGAAAACAATGTAATCTCGTAGCCTTCCTATCTTAACCAGGGACCATGTTGCAGAGCACGTGGGATTTTTTCTTCTTTCCATACCTGTAAATATCCTCATCCCTTAATAATCTGATGACCCACAATTGTTGTGCCTATAGTGAACAGAGCAGATAATTCTCAGATCACCACTGCTTCCCAGTGACCCTTGCATTTGCTGATGAATGACACTCTTGAAAAAAAATAAATAAATAAAATCCAGTTTTACTGAGGAAAACTCAAAGAGGACAACCATTCCCCTCCCTGCGCCTCAGCTCCAGCCCCTGCTTCAAATGTTTTGGCACTGCACCAGGATCCAGCATTATAGGTGTCAGTAGGTGTCAAAAGATGGTGGAGAAATGATGTCTTGTGCTCACTTCACTCCAATATTTGGCAAAACTGGCACAGAGGGAATCAGTGATCTGTCAAAGCTACATCCTTTTGCTGCTGCCTTTCCCTTTACCTGAACTACTGCAGTAACAAATGTCCTTCCTTTCCTTCCTTCTGCTTTCCATTTCCATGCCACTGGCTACAAAAGACAGGAGGCAGCCTGACCATTGAGCTTTTCTTTTCTCCTGCACTGCTTGTCTTACAGAAAGGGGTTGATCTCTGAATCAAGCACTTAGCTGTTAAATATTTAAATCGTTGGAAGTCTAAAGATTTTACACCAGGTATTGCAGTTTTCCCACATGCACAAAGATCTACCTCTGCACCTTCCCAGGGCGTCTAAAACTTGTCAGATATTGTAAGATGGGTGGGATTCTGATTTAAATTGCTACTAGACACTACAAACACAGGGGGTATCTATTTACAGAATCATAAAATAATGGAATCATTAAGGTTGGAGAAGATCCCTAGAATCAAGTCCAACTTTCAAGCCAACACTTCCATGACTGCATCCTGAAGTGCCATGTCTACATGTTCTTTTTAACACCTTCAGAGATAATGACTCCATCACTTCCCTGGCAGCTTGTTCTGATGCTGTCAGCCTTCTTGGACACCTGAGCACATTTCAGGCTCATGTTCAGATGGCAGTCAGCCAGCATCCCTAGAATCTTTTCTGCTGGGCAGCTTTCCAGCCACTCTGCCCCAAACCTGTAGTGTTGCATGGGGTTGGTGTGACCCAAGTGGAGAACTCGGCCCTTGGCTTTGTTAAATCTCATGCAATTGGCCTCAGCCCATTGATCCAGCCTGCCCAGATCCCTCTGCAGAGCTTTCCTACCAATGCTCCCATTCAGTTTAGTGCCATTTGCAAACCTACTGAGAGTGCACTTGATCCCCTCAGCTAGATCACTGATAAATACACTAAACAAGATGGCCTCAAAACTGAGCCCTGGGCAACATCACTTGTGACAGGCCACCAAATTGGCTTTAACACCATTCATCACCACTCTCTGGACTCAGACATCCAGGCAGTTTTCATCCCAGCAAAGGGTACACCTGTCTCTAGGAGAATGCTGTGGGAGGCAGTGATAAAGCCTTTACTGAAGTGCAGGTAGACAACATCTACAACATTTCCCTCATCCACTAGTCAGGTGGAGATCAAGTTGGTCAAACAGGATCTACCTTCTGTGAACCCATGCTGACTGGTCCTGATCTCCTTGTTGTCCTGCACATGACATATAAGTACAGTCAGGATGAGCCATTCCATAACGATTTTATTTTAACCAAGGTCAGGCTGCCAGCCTTTTAGTCACATTGGCAAGCCTCTGGTTGTCTGGGAACTCCCCTGTTAAGCAGAACTGCTAATAGATGATGGAGAGTGATTTGGCAAGCTCCTCTGCCAACTTCCTTAGCACTCTTGGATGGATCCCATCTGGTCCCATAGATTCCTGAGTATCCGGGTAGTACTGCAGGGCCTTAACTACTTCCTCCTGGATTATGGGAGGTTTATTCTGCTCTCCATTCCTGTCTTCCTGAGGATAACTGATCTGACTATTAATGAGCAAGGCAAAGAAGGCATTAAGTGCCTTAGGCTTCTTGTCTTTGGTGAGATGATGTTCCCTGCTGCATACAATAGAGGGTGGAGATTCTCCTTGGGCTTCTTTTTCTTGTTAATATATTTGTGAAAGCCTACACAATGAAAACACTCCCTAACATACAGAACTACCTCACCGCTTGTCTTGCCTTGCCTGTCCCTTCGATGAGCTTATAGCCATCCATTGCAGCACTCAAGTCATGAGAGTCATCCCACCATGTTTCTGTGGTGGCAACTGTCATAACTATCTTGCTGCAGGATGGCTTGCAGTGCTTCCTGTTTGTTGTCCATGCTGCATGCATTGGTATAGATGCACTTCGGCTGTGCTATCAATTTCTGCCCCCCGACACTGGCATGCTGGCCCTAGGCTCACCACTGTTAATCTTGGGTTTATTCCCTTGTCCCTTTGAACCTAGTTTAAAGTCTCCTCAATGAGCCCTGACAACTTATGGGTGAGAATCTTTCTCCCTCTTTGAGACAGCTGGACCCCATCAGTCACCAGCAGACCCAGAGTCATGTAAACCTCCTTGTGATCAAATAAAACAAAATTCCACTGGTGGCATCAGCCTTTGAGCCACATGCTAATCAGCTGTGTTTTCCTATTCCTCTTAAAGAGTCACAGAATTAACCAGGTTGGAAAAGACCTTCGAGATCATTGAGTCCAGCCTATCACCTAACACCTAATTAACTAAACCATGGCACTAAGTGCCTCATTTTAGTATTCCTTCCTGCCACTGAAGGGATTGAGAAAAGCACTGTGTGTGCTCCTGGACGTTCAACTAGTCACCCCAATGCCCTGTAGACTTTTCAAACTGATTTTGGACTTAGCTGCCACATTGTTGCCAACCTGCACAACCAGTAATGAGTAATAATCGGAAAGTTGAACCAGAGCAGTGAGTTCCCTAGTGATGTTCCTGTACCCAGGCCCTGGGAAGGCAGCAAGCTTCCCTGTAGGTTGGGTATGATCAGCACATGGGTCTGTCTGTTTCCCTCAGAAAGGACCTTCCTACTACAATTACCCTCCTTTATTTTTTTCAATAGAAGCAGTCCTAATGTGTGGGACTGACTGACTCACTCACTCTAGGCAACCCCATGGATAGACCCTCATCTCTGTTATTCTCCAGGCCCTCAAATTCCAGAGCCCCATACCTATTGTGTCAGGGCAACTATGAGGGTGAGGGAAGCCTGGAGGGGATTCACTGTCCTCACTGACCAGGGACCTCTCTCCAGTTCTCTGCATCTCTTGAATCCATCTGCCTGGTGTCAAGAGGGGCTGGAATCCTCTGCTTCTTGCCTCCGGGTGTGGCACCATCAATCTATCTCTTTCTCACAATCTCTGATACTCTTTAACCTTTCCACTTCCTCTTTCAAATCTGCCACGGGGCTGAACAGATCACTCATCTGTTAACACTGCACACAGATGTTGTCACTGCTGTCTTCCAGTACGAGTGCCAAGCTCAGACACTCCCTGCAGCCAGAGACCTGTACAGCTGCTTGTTTGTGTGAGAGCTCTGTCTGGGTTGCCACATTCCTTTTGGCAATGGCTTTTGGCTGAGTGGTAACCATATCTAGGACCTTCTCTGGGAGGGCATTGAATTTGCCGGGAGGAGGACCAGTTAACACCAGTGAAACTTACCTCCTGTACTGGCAGAGCCTTCAGCACTCTGCCCACTCAGTCTTCTGTCCAGATGCTGTGCCATGCCCTGCTTGTCCACTGTTGCTCTGTGGATCACAGATCATGCTGCCATGTGCACTGCCACATGTCCTGCTGGCTGTAGCTCTAAGAGCAGTCTCTCCACAGAGACAAACACTGTTTCATTCCTTGTGGATTGAGCAGAACCAGCCTGAGATCATAGATCTCACTAAATTCAGTGTTTTACAGTGTTTTCTGTACCAGCAGTTAAGTGAGTTGCAGCCCTATTTCCCACTTGCATCCTTCCCAGGCAGATATCTGTAGTCCATAAATTTCCACCCACCCCCACCCCTCCATGACTGACTTATTAATTCTTTATAGCTAAACTCCCTAAAAGTTCACAAACATTCCTTTCCTTGGTTTTGACAAGTGCCATAAGAGCACTTGCCTCATTCTTTATTTTGCCTTACCTTGGTCAAGCGATGAAGTGGACAGAGCGTTCTTATTAGAAATGTGAAATCATTTGGGGTCATCTAGAAATTTCTACTGACTTTGAATTCTCGTGCACTTGTTTATCATTTGCCATTTATATCTTCTTTTTTTTGTGTTTGCATTTTTTTTTATTTCTAGCTATAAATATCTTTACAGCAGGGAGGAGAGGGTTGTTCCCTAGTGGATTGTGACTTGCTTTCATGGCATTTGTAATTTGTCAAGTGGTGCCGGTTCAGCTGAGACTATCGTATTACTGTTTCTAAAGGCAACTCACTGCTTGAAAATGTAAGGAAAGAAAATCCACCATTACGTTTATGAATGCAAAAAATTATAAAATTCAGTCATTTTTGCTGCAGTTTTAGCATCTTAAGAGAAAAATGGAAAAGAATAGACCACTGGATTTGTTGGTACTACAAAGATATAGTGTAACTCAGAGTCCTAATTTGGCCCAGAGGTGGATGGACTGAGAGGTTTTATGAAAAGAATGTTCAAAATAGTCTTATTTCTGATTTCTTCCTGGAGAAGAGGAGGCTCAAGGGTGACCTTATTGCTGTCAGGGGTGGTTGTAGCCAGGAGGAGGTTGCTCTCTTCTCTCAGGCAGCCAACACCAGAACAAGAGGACACAGCCTCAAGCTGCGCCAGGGGAAATTCAGGCTTGCGGTGAGGAGAAAGTTTTTCACTGAGAGAGTCATTGGCTACTGGAATGGGCTGCCCAGGGAGGTGGTGGAGTCGCCATCCCTGGAGCTGTTCAAGGCAGGATTGGACGTGGCACATGGTGCCATGGTCTAGCCTTGAGCTCTGTGGTAATGGGTTGGACTTGATGATCTATGAGGTCTCTTCCAACCTTGGTTATACTGTGATACTGTGATTTATCCTTGCTGGAAAAGGAACTGGTTATAAAGTTTTCCCCACAGCCAGGGGAAAACAGTCCTACGCCTTCTGCTGGGAGATCCTTTTAATACTGCATGAGCTTATGAGATTCTCATCATAGAAACTGAAAGACTTGCTCATAACACTTTGGTGCATTATGTTTATTGTAGTATGTACTAAGGATAGAAAAATTAAACATTATACATCCCCAAAAGTATACAGACCTCTTCTACAATCTTTGAAGTCAATATCCTGTTCTGAAATGTGCAGGAACAGATACACAAAACTGTCACTTTGCCTAAGGAATACTGCAATGAACAGTGTACAATGAGCTGTGCCATAGCTAATATCAGATATAGTTATGCAGAGCTCTATCTCTGCTGTCAATTTAAAAGAGACACTATTCTCTGAACTTGGAGAAGTACCTGGGATTAAGGTTTTTACTGTATTTCAGCAAACTTTTAACAGAAGAATTGCTTTTAATATACTCATGAGAGAGCATTTTCAAAGCAACCAAGAAAATTTAGGCAGTAGACATTTCTAAATATGTTGTCCCAGGATTTTCCAGAAGCCCAAACATTAACTGTCATCAATTTGAAAAAAAAACCAAAACAAAACAAAAACAAACACCCAAACCCCCCTTAAGTATTTTATTAGGTGATGATGGTGATGATAAAAACAATTATTATTATTCCTGCTCTAGCCAGGGCATTGGACTTGATGATCTCTGGGGGTCCCTTCTAATTCCCAATATCCTGCGATTGTTGTCATTGTTGTTATTATTGTACTGTAAAGATAGAATACAATGGCAAAAAAAAAAATCCCTTTGCAAGTAATTTCACATGCATTAGCAAGCACATGATGATTTCTCTGACTTAGTCCAAGCAAGGGTTATTGAGGAGGGTGCAAGGCTGCGTTTACAGCAAATTTACTGCAGCTTTGGCAAGCTGACTCTGCTTTTTACTTTCTCAAGAGTTCAGCAGCATCCCCAGGGCAAACCAGCACTATGGAAAGACAAGAATGGCACGTCAGAATTCAGTACACCCTAATGGATTCTTTTAGAAATTCCAGATGTGGAGAGTGTAGTGTTTAATATTAAATCACTTATTGAAATATAGTTTGATATTACATGTGATTTGTGATTTAGCAAAGTGGTACACCACTGTGTTGAAATCACAAAATTTAAACAGCAACTGCAATAAACAGTTTAATCACAATACCAATGTGATCCCCATTGTCATGTGTTGTAATGACCCTGGGCATCCCCAGTCACCAGGAATATATAAGTTACAGACAACTTCTTTGGAACAGCTGTGGTCAGTCACATTAT
Organism: Tricholaema leucomelas; assembly: GCA_013400475.1. NCBI lineage: Eukaryota > Metazoa > Chordata > Aves > Piciformes > Lybiidae > Tricholaema lacrymosa > Tricholaema leucomelas. The sequence continues at coordinate 102,490 of WAAF01020584.1, forward strand.
TTCTTACCTGAGCTTTATGAGTGTATCACCTTTGACCATCTTGTTCCATTGCAGGATTTTATTGGTCAGTCACATGGCCCAAAGTCTTCCTTCCCTTGCCTCTTCCTTGTGGCCACATTATTCCCGTTTTTATAACTAACCCTGCATTAATCTGGTGACTTTAAGAATGCTTGCTAATGTTCCAGTTTGATTTTAAATTAAGGGAAGCCTAGAATTCAAAACCAAGGGACCAAAATCATTTGAGGTTTCAGCAAAATTAGATCATGCATGGCTAAAATTGGAATTTGGTCTGTGCCTCAGTCAGATTGAATTAAATTTGACACAGAACAGCACAGGGTACTGCAAAGGCTGATGATAACATGTTGTCTTTATTTCTCAGGTCTAAAATGGTTTTGTTCCTGATTTCTGTGTAGATTGCATATGGTGCATCTGATCCTGATATTAATTTGACATTAATATGCTTTCATTGTGCTGGCTCACTGAATATTAAGGGCAAAATTCAGATGCTGCCCAAAAGTCTTTAAACCTTACTTCAAGTATTTCAGCTCACAAACTCCAAAATCAGTGGAGTATATTATCCAGAACCTTGAGATGACACTTAACGGACTTGCTTCACATTCATGTGTGATATAGGCCCAGAGAGAGATCCTTATGAAAGCAGAATTATCTCACATTGAGTGTTTCACTGTGCTTTTTCCTCCTGCACCTTAGCAAGTTCTTTTTGAAGAAAATGGGAGAGAAAGGTGAATTTTGTGTATAAAATTCCCAATCTGCCTTTTACCAAATCACCAATTCACACATATGTGCTTAGAAGCACTGATGTGTACATCCAGGACTAGAATGAGGCATTGTCGGCGTTGCACCTTGGATAAAATGACTCTTTGTTCACCACTGTGGTTAGGTGGTCATTCTCCACTTTATTTCCGTGATACAGTAACTTATATGCTTTCTTAGAAGAGGCATGCACAACTAACTTAGTTCAGGGTTGGTTACATATGGATAGCTCCAGTTGGTCCAGGGTTACAGGCATGGCACGAATAGGTGATTTAACCATAACATTCTGAGGGTCAGCCTCTGGGGCTGGCTAACTCTGCCCACTTGCAGCTGGCACTCCAACCCCTGCAGCTGCATGTTGGGGGTGCTACCCAGAGCCTGGTATCTTCAGTCCCAGGATGTACTCAAGGACACTTCCCAGCACGGGTTGCTCATGTTTATCTTTTCATGCCCTGTTAGTAAAAATCTCTCTACAAGGCATGAGAGTCACTTTGTCTTTGTACCCTTCATCAGTGGATGCTCTTTGGGATCTTTTGCCTCAGTATGTCAGCTAAGCCCTTATGAGTCTTACTTTCCTTATCTGGCTATTTTATGGCTCCAGCTCTGTTCTTCATCTTCTTGTCACCTTATCTTAAGGTCAGTTTGTTCCTCCTCTTCCTTTGAATTAAATCACACACATAGATCTTAACTCTACTTCTAAACTTTTTTTTCTACTGTTTTGTCTGCAGTTTTCACACAAACTTTTCAGTCAATAATTAGCTCATTTCAATCTTAATATTTCTGTTACAAACCTCTATAAATTCACTTGATTGTAATACTGCATTAATGCTACTCTGTCCCATGCAGGATTGCAGCCAGCTGCTGGTTGCTTCATGCCAACATATCCTGTTGGACCCTGTCTGCTGAGGGGACCATGCAATACAGCTGTGTGGCCACAAGTTTCACACTAGAGAAGCCATTCTCAGCAAACTTCCAGACACTTAGCAGTAGGAAGTAAGGAGCATGTTCATGGTCCTTGAATGTCTCATATTATCTCTTTTCTTTAACCCCTAATTCATTTAATATAGGACCATGTGAGATTGTTTTGTCTTTTTCTGGCACATGTAGAGGCCTTTGTACAGGATATAGGTCTGGCATACAGGATTTAGGAAGGGAAATGACCACCTGTTAAATGTAAGGTAAACAAAGGATCTTACAAAACCATACCTGGATTCAGGTGGCTGAGAAAAGTGTGGAGATACAGTGATTAATTCACAGCTACAGCTAAGCAAAGGCTCATAAAAACACATGATCTTGGAACCAGTAAGAGAAATGTTGAATTTGGCCATATATGCTTACTTGGATCTTAAGCTAAGTCTGGCTAAAAGAGCAAGTACAAGAAAAAATAAAGTATGAAGAGCATTATTTAAAAGATAATACCGATGCAATTGAATTGGAAACAATGTCTGTATCAGCAAGGCTGTGCTTTGTTCCATTGCCATAGCTTCATCACAAGTGTCAGGGGTCAGTGGGTAAACATGAATTTTCATGCCATCCTTGCTGTACATACACAATAGACAGGGAAGCCCTTTGGCCTGCTAGTTATATATTTACCTCCTGCACCACTTCAGATGACATTCATTCGAGAAGAGCTGTGAGAGTGAATGAAAATGACACATCTGTCACATCCCTTTAATTCTTTGTCAGGTTGTCAAAACAAGTGTTTTACATACATCTGAGAGTGCACACCAGAGAAGAGAGAAAATTTTGTCCTTACAGTTACAGCATTTTATTTTAAAAATTGCTGAACTCTGAGGAGAAGCAAGAATTCCCTTCAGTGCTTATTTGTACTTTCTTGGATGTTTTACTCCCAAGAGGTCAGTTCTCTGATCATCTAATGGTTTAAAGCACTGGGAGTTGGTTGCTTTGGTTTAGTATTCAGCACAGCCATCAACTGCCTGCACATCTCTGGCAAGGACTTAAATTCCCAACCAGGACAGAGGTGGGCTGAAGAAGCTCTGTTCTCCAGTAAAGCCTCAGCTGTCTGTGGGTTGTGCCCCAGAGTGACTGTGGAGCAGAAAAAAAGTCCTTGGTGGGAGATCAGTGTTGATGAGGACACCCTCAACTGTGGCTGTAATCCAGTCTCTGGGAAGTACCAACATAGTTGTGTAAACCTGCTGGGGAACGGGGCTGCCATAAGCCTGACAGGGAGAAGGCAAGTTCAAGAGGGAGAGGTGCAGAGTGCTTCCTGGAATGGTCAGCCCTGCCCAAAGGACTTGTGCATACAAGGAATACCTGAGCCAACAAGAGCAAACAGACACTCTGTCTGGGAACAAGCACAAATAGAGAACTAGGCTACATTAAGAAGAGTGATGTGCAGCTCAAGCTCTGCTTACTGCAGGTAGGGCCACAGGTAGAACAGTGTCCTGTTTGGACCCCGTGCTGGAGAGGCGTGTGGAGGAACTAGAGAAGGTCCAGTGGCAGCTGCCAGGGTACTCAGTGGTGTGAGGAAAGACTGAGGGAGTGAGTTTGTTTCTTCTGGCAAAGAGAAGCCACAGGATGCTCCAGTAGCAACCTGCCATCCTTCAAAGGGTGGTTTCAGAAAGGATGAAACCCAGCTTGCCTTGGGATTGCCACACTGCCAGCAAATTGGAATAGCTACAAACTGCACTGGGACATCCTGCTCAGAAATGTGGTGGATGCCCATCCTGGAAGCCTAAGGCAGTGCTATGTGGGTTAGCATTACTGTCCAGAGACACACAAGCTGCTTCAAGCTGAAATAGCGTAGTCTGAGAACCCAGGAGTACTAGGATGGGCTCCTTGAACACAGCCTGCTACAGGCAGGAGATATATGTTGGTCTTCTCTAGTCCTTGGGATCATGTAGAAGAGTCAGAACTGATGTTATTTCTGTTTGACATGTTTATTGTCCCATTATTAAAGCTGTAGAAGTGCAGCCATTTCCTTTTGTGACAAAGTATGTTTGTGATTTATCATTCTTTCACTGCTATTACCTCATTGCATGTAATGCTGGAATGTGCAGTGAAAGCAGACAAGGCTGCCTGCAAGAGATGGCAAACCTGAGGCTGTCTCCTGAGCAAGCCTCCTTCTTTGTTCCAATGCTTTCACTGAAAAGTGCTGAAATGAAAAGATGAATCCTTTCTGATGACTTAGCTACACAAAAGATCAAAGTCAGATTAATTGAAGGCATGCTTGCTCAGCTTGATTATTAATACTGGTATCTGTAATACGTAGAGGAGTCTGTAATTTACAGGATAGATAAGATAATAGTATTATGCATGGAAAATTTTTCTGTAATGTGATGAAAGCATTCTGTCAGGACAGGAAAGAACTTCAGATTAAGAATATTAGTAACAGACAAATAATGACTTTGAATGCTCTTCATTTCAGATTAATTCAGTTTTGAGAAATGAGTGCTCTCTGTCACATAATACCTATAAATCACAGAGTCTGAAGAAAGTGCATTTAAAAATATCTGTGTTCTATAACTGATTAATCCAAATGTTTGGCGTAAGTTATCTGTATTTCTGCTAATTAGCAACATATTGGTTTGTTATGGCTTTTTCACTAAAAAAATAAGCATCTGATACTGAGGATTTCAAAGAATCACAGGACTGTCAGGGTTGGAGGGGACCCCAAGGGTTATCCAGTTCCAACCCCTTGTTGTGGGCAGGGACACTTTCCACTAGATCAGGTTGTCCAGAGCCACATCCAGGCTGGCTTTAAAAACTTCCAGGGGTGGGACTTCCACCACTTCCCTAGGCAACCTGTTCCAGTGGCTCACCACCCTTATGGTGAAGAATATATTTCTAACATCCAATCTGGATCTACATATTTCTAGTTTTGCTCTATTCCCCCATGTCCTATCACCACCTGACACCCTAAAAAATCCCTCACCACCTTTCTTGTAGGCCCCCTTCAGATACTGGCAGGCCACAATAAGGTCTCCTTGGAGCCTTCTCCTTAGACTGAACAACCCAAAGTCTCTCAGCCTGTCCTCACAGGAGAGGAGCTAGAACACTAGCTCGTTTATCTTGCAGTTTTCTTGGAGGAACATTCCCAAACCTGTTGGAAACTGTACTCCCATGTCAAGCTGGAGAGATGGAAATAAAGGAAAAAACAACCGGACTACTAAGATGTGACTACTCATAAACCACAAATGCTAAAGGGCAATATTAATAGATAAGTGGTTTATATTCTTGTCTTAATAAATAACAGAATCACAGAAATATTCAGATTGGAAAAGACCTGCAAAATTACCAAGTCCAACTGATATCCCTACTCATCAGGGTTCACCTTAAACCATATTCCCAAGTACCACATCCAAGTGACTTGCAAACACATCCAGGGGTGGTGGCTTAACCACCTTCCTGGGCAGCCCATTCCAATGCCTGACCACTCTTGCCCTGGAAAAGTATTTCCTAATGTCCAGTCTAAACTTACCCAGTTGCAGCTTGAGGCCACTCTCTTTTGTTCTATCTCTAATTACCTGTGAGAAGAGACCAGCACCAACCTCTCCACAACATCTTTTCAGGTAGCTGTAGACAGCAATGAGGTCTCCCCTCAGCCTCCTCTTTTTCAAACTAAACAGCCCCAGCTCCTTCAGTTGCTCCCCATAAGATTTATTCTTCAAGTTCTTCTCCAACTTTGTTGCCCTCCTCTGCACTCACTCCAGAACCTCCACATCTCTCTTGTATTGAGGTGCCCCAAACTGACCACAATACTCGAAGTGGGACCTCACCAGAGCCAACTGCAAGGGCACAATCACCTCCCTACTGCTGCTGGACACAGCATTTCTAATCCCAGCCAGGATGCCACTGGCTTTCTTAGCCACATGGGCACACTACTTGCTCCTACGTGATCATATTCAGCTGCTTCTTAATCAGAACCCCCAGGTCCCTTTCTGCTAGACAGCTTTACAGCCACACTGCCCCAAGCCTGTAGCTTTGCATGGGGGAATTATTCTGTGATACACGATCAGCAGAAAATGATGCTTTAAAATCTTGCATTGAAATTCTCATGACTAGAGCTGGTAAAAAAGGAAGCTTGAAGTCAAAATGTGTGTAGATACATTTACTAATTTTTTGTCAGCACTTCACGTGAGAAAGCGGTGGTGGTATCATAGCATCAGGTCAAGCACAGAACTCAGCAGTGCTGAAATAACTTTACTGTTCTTTTGAACCAGAAAATTTGTTATTCTCCCATAAAACACCAGATATCAAGAGACAGAACCTACTGCAGCTGTATTTCCCAGCTCCTGTTAACAAATTCTCCAAAACGAGCTACCACATGTGGTATTAAAAAAAACCAAAACAAAAACCCAAACCCACAAGCAGCCAGAAAGAAACTGCTCTTAGCTCTTACTTCATCCCCCAGACATTTTTCTGCTCTTTATACCTGTTCCTCCATAAACTGTCTTCTCACTGCTGAGGAAGTTCAGACCTCATTTTAAAAAATGTTCTCATCCCAACTAGAAGTGTGTAGAAAAGGATCTTAGCCACGTATCTCCTGAAAGAAATTCAGGATCCCTACAGGTCCACACAGAGGCAAGGGAGATGAGTACCTGCGTTGGTTGTCTAGAAGACCTTACATGAAGGTACTGCAGCACACTCTCCAGGGCAGGTACACAGCCTGCCTGCTGCATAACTTGGAGCCCGTTAACTTGGGTCTGGAGGAGTGTGGGTCTTGTGCCCTGCTGCCAGCCCATCAGCAGTGCAGGTAACCCCTGCTTCTGCCCTGATTCTGATTTTGTGGAGAAGGACAACAAATGCAGGAGTCTCTGGGCTCCCTTTTATCCTTGCTTTCAAGAGGGCTTAAAAATTTTAACAGAGAGATAGACTCAGAAACTCAACACCTTGGTACATGCAGAGTTGATACTGTCCAACCAGAGTATCTTCCCAGCAGGAGCTGGAGTGTGCTGAGAAGGCTCCTGGGGTGTCCAGTTATTGTTCCCTGTTCTCCCTATGCTGGGCAAATGAAACTGGGAAGCCAGTGACACTCCTGGCCTCCTCGCACAGACCATAGCGTGCATGAACTTGGAGGCACATAGAGTTTGCTTTGTTATTTTACATGAACCCGGTATCTTCTGTGGAAAAACAACACTTTTGATCAAAGAGGTCAAATCTGGGTTTTTTTCCATTAAACTACTACATGCTTTCACTTTTGATTTAAAAACTTGGGAGGGAGTGTTGTTGACCAGATTCATAGCTTCCTTTGTTCTTACAGTGCTTTTGCTTGTGTTGAAAACAGTCATTGAACACATCAGGTGGAAATAATTTTACACTGCTTATAGTCTCAACGTTTTAATAATTGTGGTGTTTCTAGGGAAAGAATCACAGAACATTAGAGGTTGGAATGGACCTCCAGAGATCATGGAGTCCAACTCCCCTGCCAAAGCAGGAAAGCCTTCACATGCTATATGTGGCAGAGATACCTAACATACCACTCTTACTTTCTTTATTACTGCTTTTTATTCTCCACGCATTACCAGCTTTTTGCTGGTCCTAACTCTGTGTGAAGTAAGATGTATTTTTCTGTGTTGCAGATTGACCCTTAGGATTGTACCATCTGAGTATCTCCAGAATTCTGTCTAATTAACAGTTTTCTTGCAAATCCACCTTTAAGCACAAACAAGTTGAAACCTAAAAAGGTTCAGGATACACAGATGGGACACATGGAGAAGTTAGATGTAGAGAGCATTCTGGTTTCATAAGGCCAAAGATATCATCTGGCTGTGAGGATGTAAATTGATCTCTAGGCTCATTTTGGATTTAGTCCTTCTTTTGACAGGACTAATAAAGGCACACGGGTGGCAGAACTTATGCAATATGGGCCACCCTTTGTTAACTCTTGGGACAGTATCATCAGCTCCATTCAAATTAATGTGATATAATTAGATGGCAATATTTTGAAGTTTCCCTGAAATAAAGTAAAATCCTAAACTAGTAGCATGGAGTCTCTACTGAGATCTGACAACAAAACCAGTAGTACCTGTAGACAGCTATCTGTAGTACAGATGTACCAATTTGAGATAGCTGTCTATCTGTCACTACAATCAATGAATAAAGAGTCTTCTGCTTCGTATCTATCAGTGAAGATAAGAGTAACATTCTTCTGAAGTTTATATCTTCCATGTGATGACTCCTTGGAGTCCAAAAACCGGTTGTGCCCTGACTGCAAAAATAATCACTCTTCCTCAGATGGACACACCTGCACTGTAGGTATATTCACAAAAATAAATCCTGCCTTTGTGTTCTGCAGCTTTGAGTGCCTATATTGAGACACTTGGGTCATACATTTGGGAAGAAATGATAACTTGTTGTCTAACTACACTATGTGAGACAGAGGAATAAGCCTTAGTGTTAAATTGTTGAAAGAGCAAGCCAAGCTGGATCATGTCAACTCCAGTACAATGTATTCAAAATACAGTTTTCAGGGAAATTGCCAGCACAAGTGTTCAAAAAAAAAGAGAAAACATTGAATTTAATAATACATTGCTAACTGATAAGCTTTAAACCTATCAATTTAATAATGATAAAACTTAACCTATCCATTTAATAAAAAGCATCTGTAACAATGTATCGATAGTAATCGATGGTAATCTGTCACGTAGGATTCTTTAGTCTCTGAAGCTCAGCTTTATGGTGAATAAGGTTTCAGAGTTACATAACTAAATCTCTGGTAATTTTTGAAAGAGCCAAGTACAATTTAGTGTGGGAAACTGTGTTATATATAGACACACAAATGTATGTTTTACTTTTATTATTTACTGCATGTAATTCTTTATTGCTCTGACTACCCTCACTGGACATAGAATCATAGAATAGTCTGGGTTGGAAGGGACCTCCAAAGGTCATCTAGTCCAACTCCCCTGCAGTCAGCAGAGGCATCCTCAACTAAATCAGGTTGCCCAAAGCCCTGTCCAGTCTCACCTTGAGTATGTCCATGGAAGGGGCCTCAACCATCTCCCCAGGCAAGTATTCCAGTGTTCCACCACTCTCATGGTAAAGAACTTAACATCCAATCTAAATCTGCTCTTCTGTAGTTTGAAGCCATTGCTCCTCATCCTATCACTGCAGGCCTTTGTAAATAGTCTCTCTGCATCCTTCTTGTAGGCCCCCTTCAGGTACTGGAAGGCTGCTATTAGGTCTCTTTGGAGTCTCCTATTCTCCAGGCTAAACAACTCCAGCTCCCTCAGTCTGTCCTCATAGCAGAGGTGCTCCAACCCTCTGATCATTTTGGTGGCTCTCCACTGGACCTGCTCCATCAGGTCCATGTCCTTCCTATGTGTCCTTCCACTCCAGAATGGAACTCCAGAAGGACTGAAATCCACATGAATTTTGTTCTAGTTTAAGCTTCCCAGAGCCCAAAAGCCTAACAGAACTATACAACAATAGGATGCCTCCCCTGCTTTGGAAAGGATTAGGTATAGAGAGTGAAAAGGGGTAAAAAACACACAAAGAATAGTCTTGCTTCAATTTGAAAGATAAAAAAACAAAACCAAAAAAATTTAAATAAAAGCAATTTAAGGTAAGGGGAGTTGCAAAAAGGTATAGAGAAGGGAAATAAGGTACAAAATATATATACAACCAGATTGATGACAATGGATAGAGGTAGATTCAGGAGATGGTTGTCCCACCATGTGGTAGGGTGGCCATGTGGCAAAGCAGGAGCAGCAGGAACCAGGGTGCTGCTGGCAGGTAGGCAAGTCAAAGAACAAAAGAAACATGAAGTTCCTCTGGTTTTACAGGGGGTCTAGATAGGAAATGGGAGTGGGCTAACCACTACACCTGCCCCCAGGGAGGAATCAGGAGGACCTGAGGTCAGGTTCAGACACCCCCAGGAGGGTTAATCCATTACATTCCACGCCTTGGTTAGACCATTTCCACTTTCCTGCAAATAGTCTCACCAACAGATAGGAAATTGTGTCTATGTATATGATGATCATTAAGAGTTCTTAATTCCATCTTGGTCCTTGGCTTGTATCCCAAGGCTATGTGCTTCTCTGGTGCAGGTGAGGTGTGAGCAGGACAGGAACATGGAGGAAGAATAAGGGAAACAGGAACAGTCTTTTCTCTTAGGGTAAAGTCAGGAAACAGTCTTTCCTCTGGTGGGAAAACAGGAACAGTCTTTCGTTACAGGGCATCAGGGAAACAGGTGCAGGTGAGATGTAGCCTTCCTCTGGATAGCTGCATGTTGGTGTGGGTTCTGTTGGATGCTTTGTTGTGATGATGTAGAATTCCTCTGGATTGCTGCATGTGTGGTGTGGATTCTGCTGGATGCCTTGTTGATGTAACTAGAAAAGAAACTTTTAACTTAGAATAGAATAGAATCAGCTAGGATGGAAGAGACCTCCAAGATCATCCAGTCCAACCCATCACCCAGCCCTATCCAGTCAACTAGACCATGGCACTAAGTGCCTCATCCAGTCTTTTCCTGAACACCCCCGGGGATGGTGACTCCACCACCTCCCTGAGCAGCCCGTTCCAATGTCAATCACTCTCTCTGTGAAGAACTTCCACCTAACATCCAGCCTGAACTTCACCCAGCACAACTTGAGGCTGTGTCCCCTTGTCCTGTTGCTGATTGTCTGGCAGAAGAGACCAACCCCCACCTGGCTACAACGTCCCTTCAGGTAGTTGTAGACAGCAATGAGGTGCCATTATCTGATTCAGTTCTCTCTGGAGTGCCATGACGCCTCATGATTTGTCTTTCTAAGCCAGGGATAATGTTACATGCAGTAGCATGGGAAACTGGATAGGTTTCCACCCATTCAGTACTTGCTTCTACCATGGTCAGCACATACTGCTTTCCAGTCCGAGAACGAGGTAGAGTGCTGTAATCAATCTGCCATGCTTCACCGTATTTGTACTTCGCCCATCGCTCGCCATACCACAAGGGCTTCAGGCGTTTGGCTTGTTTAATAGCAGCACAAATATCACAGTCATGTATATCTTGCATTATAGTCTCCATGGATATATCAGTTGCTCTATCCTGCGTCCATTGGTAGGTAGCATCTCTACCTTGATATCTCAAGGAATTGTGCGCCCACCAAGCTAAGAACAGTTCACCTTGGTGTTTCCAGTCTAAATCCAAGTTACAGTTCGCATCTGTTTGAAACACTTGGCAGCCAATTCTGCCTGATGGTTCTGTTGATGTTCCTCAGTAGATTTATTCTTGGGCATGTGAGCGTCTATGTGTCGTACTCTTACAGGAACTTTCTCTAGATGGGTAGTAATGTCCTGCCATAAGTCAGCAGCTCAAACTGGCTTTCCTTTCCATTGCCAATTATTTCTTTTCCAGTCCTTTAGCCAACCCCATAAGGCATTGGCCCCCATCCACAAATCAATAGAGAAGTAAAACATGGGCCGATTCTCATGCTCAGCCACATCAAGAGCAAGTTGGGTAGCTTTTACCTCTGCAAACTGGCTTGATTCGCATTCTCCAGCTTTTGCTTCAGCCGCTGCTCACACAGGGCTCCAAACGGCAGCTCTACATTTTCACTTGTTTCCAACAAGGCAACAGGAACCGTCTGTAAATAAAGCATAGTTCCTGTCATCATTTGAGCTTCCTCAGCCCGAGTTACTTGCTCCTCTGGAGGATTTATACAGTTCGTACCTTCTGGCCAGTTGGTGATCATCTCCACTATGCCAGGTTGTTCAAAACTCCCCATGCATGCTCGCTGTGTTATGAGAGCCATCCACGTAGACTAAGTAACATCAGTTGCATGATGCAGTGATGACCCCTTTCCTTTAAACATCCAGTTCAAACCTGGTAATCTGGGAGCCAAAAGAAGTTGATAGTCTGTTCTGATTACTTCAGAAGTAGCTTTTACTCCTTCATAAGCAGCAAGGATCTCTTTCTCTGTTGGTGTATAGTTTGCTTCTGACCCTCTATATCCTCTACTCCAGAAACCAAGTGGTCAGCTGCGTGTTTCTCCTGGGGTTCTTTGCCATAGGCACCAGGTTGTACCATTATCACATGCAGCTGTATACTTAATGTCTGGGCCAGTTTGAACAGGTCCCAAACCCATTTCATGAACTACTTCCTGCTTTATCTGAGCAAAGGCTTTACAATGTCCGAGTGTCTTACTGGACTCAGTCCTTAGTTCTAGTGTCTTGTGTAACACCTGGAAGCCCTCCTTTGCTCGCATGGAAATGCTGATATGTCTCATATTTAGAAAATACTGTATTGGCTATTTAAAAATGTATCTGGAAAAAATGTTTTCAGATTAAGCGTGTGGCAAAATTAGTCTTATGATTTGATATCACTGTTTCAGATCTCTGCCAACAATAGAGTGAATTGTTACCTGTATCTTCCTCTGAGGTGACAGTATTTCAGAGAATGCATTTGCCTGTGCCTACCCCAGTCTGCAGATATTTACTGCATACATCTTCCTGCTTTGCACTAAGCCAGGAGACAGCATTTACTATCCCAATTTTGTTTCTCCAGCCAAGATTTTTCAGTTATTACTTTTACTTAAGAAAACATTTGACTGCACCCAAAGCAATTTGGTCCTTTTGGTAAGAATGCTACAACATTAAATGCCTCGTAATCCTCTGGGTTTTTCACGTCCACAACATCTTCAGCCAAAAACATTCTGAAATACTAGGAAGACTGTTGCCTTTTAGCTTGAAGATTCAGGCATCTGTTATGACATTTAGACTGCCTTTATCACCTCTTTCCAGAAAGGAGATTGGTATTTAGGTTTCGTCCTTTCTCCTGCCTGAAAGCTTTGTGGCTGACCACATTTCCCACAGGATATGTGTGTGTTGTAGGGGCCAAGACCCTATGCCTGAAAGCTCTGTGGCTGCCCACATTCCCTAAAGAATATGTGTGTATTGTGAGGGCCAAGACCCTACAAGCTGCCTGTTAAATGCTTACGTTGAAGGGATTGTTGTCCTTTTTTAAAGGTAACCTTGTAGCTAGCCCTATTGGAGGAGATACTTACGTGATACTCACTGGAAAGGGGGATCCTTTTCTAAGTATATAAATCGTATGTTACAATTATGAAATGGAAAAAACATCTTGATACTTTCAAATTATCTTTGAGCTAGGACATGGTTTATTTACTCTGAATCACCAGTTCATCTCTTTCCCAGTATTCACTGTAGGCTTTTTGTTTGATAGGATTCACATTCCTTCCTCCAAAAGGACTTTGATATGAACATGTTTTAATGACAATCTTGTCTGCTGAACTGCAGATAGATAATTCAAGCACCACTAAATACACTTGACCAGTGCTGGATATGCGGCTATTGTCACTTGGAGGTACAATCCAGACCTCCCAGTGTTCTGCCAGTACCCGTGCCTTTGTAAGAGGGAATAGACAAAGGTGAAAATGGGGCTGCAGTGATTTCCTACCTGTGCTTACAAGCTGGAATGACACATATGAACACAAAGAGGAACACCAATGGCTGGATGGCTTCTGCTTCTGCAGTAAGCTTTTGTCCTGATGATGCTATTGCTCAGGGTATTTGTGCCCTACAGGAGCAATATTTTCTATCTTGATTCTAAGGCTCTGCAATTGGTGTTGGTTTTGGATTTGGTTTTTTTTATTTTGTTTGTTTGTTTTTCCGAGTTAGACAGAAAACTCCTTGGTTTGCAGGCCACAGCATGTAATGATTCCTGTTAAATGAGACAACATATAAGAAATATATCCTAGTGAATCATTCATAAGTCAAAATGAGATCCAAATCATGGGGGAATATTTTAATTCAGTCCTGTTAAGGCTGCATTTTTTTGACCAGTGGCAGAAGTAAAGCTTAGGAATCTGTTTAAACAGGACTAGATGATCTTCGAGGTCTTCCAGCTAGATATATTCTGTGATTCTGTGTTGTAGAAACCCATAATGAATCACAGCAGTTCAAAACTGTTCTTGGAATTGACTTAGTTAGGTATGAAATGCAAAGGAAGACACTTTGCATTTAATTCCTCAGTAAAAGGAAAACCAAACAAACTCCAGTCAAGAGGTGGCAAATTTGTAGATGTCCTTCCACTAGTCCTCAGAGTATTTTCCGAAAACCATCCTTTCCTTGCAGAACACTTAATACAGTGCAAAAATGCTAATTCTCCTCTCCCACCCACCACTCTGGGGAAAAAAAAAATGTTGGAGATGGGCAATGGGTTTGAAATGTGCACTATACTGGAAATGTGCAAAGGATTCTTCTCTCGTTAGAGGAAAGTCTGCTTGTACCTGACAACATGTTGATCCACCTAGAAGGGTAGAGATTTGCTGATCTCCTCAACATAGAGCTGAGAAGAGAGCTTTGCAATCCCAATGCTACCTCACAGCCTTGCTTTTCAAAAATGGAGTAACCCAGTGGACTGTGTCAGGAATTCAGCTAAAAATGGATGTCCTTATGAAGACCTAAGGCTTATTTGCATGTAAACTGTTACCCCAAGCAAGTTTATACTAAGACATGACAAATTACTGAGCAGTTGTACCAAAACAGCAATGCAGTATTAATTCATTAACACAGTTCTAATCCAGGACTTTCTGCAGGACTCGTACTGGGAGAAGCAGACCCATGCTGGCTGGCTCTAACAAAGCTCAGCAGGGACTAGTTGCGATTGTTGTTTGTTTGCTTTTACATGCCTGCACAAAGCATTCTGCATTATTTTCGACAGTTCCCTGCCTTTTTCAAAACTAGCTGGGCTTACTCTTGTGTGAGGAGCTGTCGCCTGAACCAGCCAGAGACTGGTCCCTGTGAAGCAGCTGTGATGTTCCTGGACATTGGAAGCTGTTCATTCATATTCCTGGTAATTTCTTTACCAAAGTAGCAAGTGCTACTTTTCTCAGGAAAGTCCATTCCTGAAGAAAGCACACAGAGAACTGTCTTGTAACTGTAACTAAAGCTTCAAACTAGTGTTTAAGTATGTGAATTCTTTTCTGCTTCTACAATTCAGAAGGGACTTCCCCATCCTGTACAGGAAGGACTGTGCAATTGAAACGTGCAGACATGTTTTAGAAGAGGACATTGCATTTCATTAGCTGTTTCCATAGGTGAGGAATTCAGTCTAGGAAAACTCATTAAGAGCTTCCTCCACATAGCAACTAACTTTGTATTTCAACAGTAGCTGTACTAGATCGGGGTTCACTTCCCAGTGCTGGGTCACTGGTACATGCCCTCAGACACCATTCAGTGCTGCAACTTCTGTCCTTTTTCTGTCCTGTTTTCCATGTGCACAAATCGGAAATGCATGTGTGTGCACTTGAATAAAGCCCTCCAGTCTGGACAGTTTGGGCCATAAAGTTTGCTGCATGCCTTTACAGGTTTGCACACATGAAGTTTGTCTTCCTGTGGACATTGCTCATGATGTGTTTACATAGGAAAACCAAAACAAACCCAACATTTTTTTTTTAAACCAATAATATATTTACCTACAAATTTAAAAAGGAAAAAAAATTATCAGCTTTTTGGCAACTTACCTCTCTGATTTAAAATTAAAAAAAAAAAAATTCCTCCTCAGTATCATTTCTGCCATTTAATTGTCTTTAAAAATGTCAGGTTTCTGTGCAGTGTCAGCACAAATAACACAGCACAGGCTCATCCATTCCATCATGTTTTATATGAGAAGCTAAATATTTTGCTTCCCAAAAGTAAACAAAAATATTAAAAGGGTCCAGTTAGAAAATGTGTAACTGGTATGTTAGATGTTTTAACAATGCTAGCAGCACATATTGGCAAGCAGATTCCAGGTTCCTTCTTTACATGTATCCTTCAGGCACTGTGTCCAATAGAAAAATATTTTAGTTTTATTCACTCCTTAAAGCTTTTACTGGAAACAACTCATTAAAACTGATTAAGAAATCTTAGAATCATAGAATCATAGAATGGTTTAGGTTGGAAGGGACCTCAAGGATCATCCAGCTCCAACCCCCTGCCATAGGCAGGGACACCTCCCACTAGAGCAGGTTGCTCAAGGCCTCATCCAGCCTGGCCTTAAACACCTCCAGGGAGGAAGCATCCACAACCTCCCTGGGCAACCTGTTCCAGTGTCTTACCACCCTCACCGTAAAGAACTTCCTCCTAACATCCAGTCTAAATCTCCCCTCTTCCAATTTAAACCCATTACCCCTCGTCCTGGCATTACTAGACTTTGTAAATAGTCCCTCCCCAGCCTTCCTGTAGGCTCCCTTCAGATACTGGAAAGCCACTATAAGGTCTCCTCAAAGCCTCTTGTGTTTTCCAGAAATAGATTGGGCATCAACAAGCCTATTTCTGGCCTCATAATATCTAGTCATGCAAAAGAGATAAAATACTTCTCATCAATACAGATATATTGGAATGTTTCCATGTCTTAAATGTGCAATAGTTTCACAATTCCTTCTTTGCCTCCTTGTTTTCATGATCACCCACCCAAAGCAGCTGTTAAAAAATCCATCTCCATAGATGAACAACTGAAAAACATGAGCTCTATCTTCCTGTGTTACAATTATGTGAAAGAAGATCAAATCTTCAGTATTGAAAAAAGAAAAATTAAAAATGCCTGGAATCCAAATACCACTAAGTGGTGCTGTCAGTACAACTACGGAAACTGTAGAGCACTCACAGGGTGTGCTTATGCTGACAGCCCCATGTCTGATTGTTCTTAAGGCCAAGCTGGATGTGACTCTGGGCAACCTGAACTAGTGCTAGGTGTCCCTGCCCGTGGTAGGGGGGTTGGAAGTAGATGATCCTTGGGGTCCCTTCCAACCTTGATAATTCTGTAATTCTGACACACTCCAATTATAATCCTAGATTTTGTAATCTACTTGGAAGAAACTGAACATTTTGAGTCGGTTTATATATATATTGGTCATTTCCCAGCTTAATTTTATTATCAAACATTTCACATGTCATTTTCTTGTCACCTGCTCCATTTCAATATAAAGTGTAATAGAAAAATAATTCAGTGTTGGAAACACGAACAGCCAATTGCTTTTTAATGTATGTATTTTATGTACAAAGAAACTAGCAGCACAAGTAGAAAACAAGGCAAAGGATAGTGTACTTAATTTGAAACATTTGTAATTTCAGCAACTCTGAAGTATTTAGTTGTAAAACATATGCAGTACACGTTATGTGCACAAATATACACACACTCAATGACACTGCATGCATTTTTTCAGGCTAAAATGTAACTCTGGGTTCACAAACTTACTCAGAACTGGTGAGAGCTGTGGTCACATCTGTGTGCTAAAGGTGATAAAAAAGACAGTCCATTAAATACAAGCCATTCCACTGTAGTGTCCTTTAGGTTCTAGTGTTTTGGATAACATACAATCATTTTGACTAACATTTTGAAAAACATTCAAAACAGAGAAGAGTAGGTCTAGACTGGATGTTAGGAACAAGTTCTTTACTGTGAGGGTAGTGGAACACTGTAACAAGGTGCTCAGGGAGGTGGGTGAGGCCCCATCCCTGGAGATACTCAAGGGTGAGACTTGACAGGGCTCTGGGCAATCTGATTTAGTTGAGGATCCCTCTGCTTACTGCAGGGGTGTCTAGACGTGATGACCTTCAGAGATCCCTTCCAACCCTACCCATTCTACAATTCTGTGAGTATACTAGATTTTCTTCAGTGACAACGAATCTAAGTATTTTTTAAGCTATACTCTTCCCTGTTCTTTGGGAATATGTCTGTGAGCTTCTGGAGTGGACAACACATTGGATATGATCATATCCTGTATCTAGCCTTATTAATTCCTGCTACCATTATTGTAACAAGCACAGAGCCAGCAATATCCTTGGTGAAAACCATCTTTTTCTCTCCTTAAGCAATAAGAAAAGCAATTTTGTTTGCCTGGATTTGGTGGGAAAGAGAGAAAGCTGTTGCTGAGATTCCTCCTTGCAAATATAAGCATACACACTATGCAGCCGTGCACGTGTGCCAGCTGGGACTCCCATCAGAAATCTTGTGCGTGTATAAAGGGAATGCCTGGATTTCAGGAGCAAGAGATCAGGAAGATGGAGCAAACATGTAGTTTTACTTCTCAAAATGATCCTCATTACTTTAAAACCATAGCAAAGCTCATTCAAGGAACTTCAAAATCCAATCTCCAGGTTAAAACCAGATTCCATGGAAAGATGTAAAGGGATTATTTACAGTCTGCAAGAATTATATTTGACTTGGTACGCACTGTAGTGAAAACCAGCACAACTTGAATACTTTAGTATATGTCTTCTGATAACTTTTTACTGCAGTTTACTGTGAATTTTGAGGACTATATTGCTGTGATTGTCAAAAAAAGAAACAAGCCAACAACACTGACAATTTTTATATGTTCCCAGAAGACTTGTAAATCTGAGTCTGATCTGTCTCTTGGAACATACTGATTCTTCAGTTGTTATCAAACAGCCACCTTCTTCCAAATTTTTGGGGATATTTGCTTGAGAATCAAAAGTAGTTTGAATTTAGCTGTCTTAATTAAGAGGAAAAAATGCAAAAAGAAGCAATTCTCATCCATAAAGCAAGTAGTGCTGGTATCCACAAATTTTCTTAGTACGGGTTTGTAACAGTGCTGAGCTAGTCATAGCTTAACATAATTATTTACCAATGGATTATTTTTCAATTAGTTTAAAAAAATCGAGGTAGGTGTGACAATATGAAAAGAAAAAAGAAATTAATAACGATAAAATTGCTGTATAACTTCTATGAGCATGAAGGGGAGAGGAAATGTTACCCTGAAAGTGAAGCCTCCCAATACACATACAAACATCACAGCACTGAAGGACTTGTATTCACGTGGGCTGTTACGTTTCAGTAGCTGAGAACTGCTAAATCTTTACAAGATAAAGCAGCATAATCAAATTCCCAATAACTCAGAGCCTATCTGTGTCTTTTTATTTTGTGATCTTGCTCATATAATCTTATTTGTCTGTGAATTCATTGGACAGTCATGGGAAATCTTAGGCATTAAGACTAGAGAGTGGAGTTACCCAACACACGACAACTCAGCTACTTTCACAGCTATAAAAAGCAAGCAATCAATGCACAGTGTTTTAGAAATGAAGAAACTTAAAATAAAAAATTCTACTTAGAAAAATATTTGCTTTATTGTTGTCACACCTCCCTGATCAGTGGCCCAAGTCCTAATACCTTTCAGAAAATAGTTTACACATTGTAGAATACTTTATTGAGCAATGTGGCATGTTTTGTCTTACGGAGAACTTAGTCATTTCTTGTTACCATGCCTGGTGCCTTTGACCAGCATAAAGTTCTGCTCCTTAACCTTCCCAAGTGCTGGTTTTGGGCAGCAAGCCCTGCCTGCCCTGGGTTTATCTCAGGTTGGAATAGGGATAAAGCTGGTTGATTTGGAGTGGGGTGACTCTCTCCAGGTGTTCAGGCTGTGTGTTGGGCTTCTGTGATTGGTGAAAGAAGTCTGTCGCCTGCTGTTGCTGTTTGAATCTTCTTTACTCAGCGTCTGCCTTATTTTTTGGCAGCAAGGAAAGCTCTGTATGCAGTCTTGCAAGAGGTGCCCACTGAAGAACATGTAGATCCAGGGATTGCAGCAACTGTTCAGACTGGCCAACAGAGCTGTGACAGTAGTCGCGGTGTTTTCAGAATCTGGGGGGAGGAGAAAGCAGTTTAATCATCAAAAGGACATTTGCACTATTCGGTCAATTCGTTAACTGTTGGATTTATTTTCATGAATAATCACAGGTCTAAAAAGTCAAACAGCAAGATCTGAAATGAGTCATAAAGACATCATCAAAAAAGTTCTTATTTATGTAAGGCTGCCACTGAAGTCAACGGGAATTTGTCTGAACAAACTTCAAAAGCTGTGACAGAGATTATGGGGCAATTAATCCAAAATAATACTTTAGTCCCATTTCCACTGATGTTTATCCATGTGTTGTTAAGCTCATGCTTTAAATACTGAACAGTTTGTATTCAGACTTCTGATTTAAAAATTGGTTACCCTGAGGTGGCAGTGGCAAAATTCCCACTGATTTCCCACTGCCTTCAATAGTGCTGAATTTTGCTCTTCACATTTGCACTCTGGAAAGTGTTGAATGATCAAGTAACTACTGGCTTGTGAATCAGATCTGGATTTCAGAGGTTGAAGAAATTTTACTTCAGAGAAAAACAGAAGTTAGCCCTATGCTGTAAATCAGTTATGATCTTCTATCTTAGCAGCTAGTTAAATTATCAAGTATTCTAAATACATATTTAGTCTAATCAATTATTAGTGATCTTTGTAAATATCAAATCTCCATGGAAGTGTAACTGCTGTGTTACACAGTTCTGCAGATTTAAAGAATCTCTTCAAACAAATCCACCAAATACCTGTCTCTTCAAGTGAGTTTCCATTTCTTTTAAAGTAACGGAAAAAAATATATGTATTCGTGTACTTCAAGCATTTATTTCTCTATTGAGATCTGCATTTTAGGCTTGTTTTTATTCCCATATTAGGGGCATTACTCCTTTCACTATACGGTAAGTGGTATTTTGAGGATATTAAAAACCAAAGAAACAAAAACATCCCCCCAGACAACCAAAACACACACACAAATCCCAAGAAACAAACTAAACAAAACCCTAACCCCGAATTACAACATTTGTCTTGCTGCCTTCACATTATGAGGAAATGGCAGATTATTCTACCTGGCCTGCTATTCCCTATGTAGTAACTTGTAAAGTCACCAGTTATTTTCAGCCAGATTTAACAGTGAGACAGGTACCTTCAAAACAGTAAATTGCCACTGTTTCATGAGAACTGGTGGCTGACTAACGGAGCTACTCAGAGGTGACTGCTGTATTGAGAAGGGCAGGGGATTGAGAATGCGCTCAGTTCCTTTATTAGGCTGCAAAGGACGTACATGCAAGGCAGTTACAGGAGAGAAGGCTTCGGAAGCTCCCTGCCAGTATAATACTCTTGACATATACGTGTATGTGCTTAAAAATAACACGGACCGTGTCTAGAGTTTTATTAATCGGCAACTTCAAAAGGAAGAAAATACTGCTGGTTAAAATTACTGGAGTAAACATTTCAGTTCTCATCCGCTAATTTTGCTCTGGAAGAGGAGACCGCGGCGGCTGCTGCTTCCCAGGGAACCCAGGGGCCACCAGCAGCCGCTTCGCTCCGGCTGCTCCCGGGACAGTCCGAGCTAAGCTCCGCTGCTCCGCACCGCAGCTGCCTGGGGCCGCCCCGTCCGGGAGTGCGGATTGTGCCAGCGGGGCGGCCCCGAGGGCTTCCTCACCGCGCCGCACACGGGCGCCTGCGAGGCGAGGGACGTTCAGCTGCTATGTCCCGGGAAGAAAGGGGCCTGTTAAGTGAGGGCTCGCCTCGGTCACGCTCTCGGCTCCCGCGTCCCATCTTACCCCCTCTCTCCTCAGGACTGTACCTCGCCCCGGGAGAGCGGGCTGCGCCACCAGAGGAGCCCAAGGCGGGCCTGTGCGGCCGAGGGGAAAGCGGCGGAGATCTCTCCCTGGCACCTACCGACCCAGGAGAAGCGCTGGTCCCAGACAGACCACATCTGGATGGTGAAGAAGGGTGCCCAGCAGACGACGTATGCCGAAACGATGACGAAGGTCATCTTGACAGTGCGGATCTTGGCTCGGGAGATGGTCTTCACGCTGCTGACAACACAGGGGGCAAGAAGCAGTCCATGCTGCGCGCCGCCGCCTCCCGCCCGCCGCCCGCCGCCTGCCTCCTCCCCCGGGCGCGTCTTGCCTCTGACGTTGCGCCAGATGTGGTAGCAGATGAAGCCGTAGCAGGTGACGAGTATGAGGACAGGCGCGACGAAGATGCCTCCGGTGATCCAAGTAATGTAAGCACGGGGGCCCCAGGGCATAATAAAGTGCGCCCAGCAGTCGTAGACCTGTGAGCCTAGTTCCACCTCACTGAGGGAGAAGATGAAGTATTGCGGGGTACTGAGCAGCAGGCTGAGCGCCCAGGCCGCCGCGATCATCCCATAGGAGCGTTTGGTGGGCTGCTGCAGAGTCTTCAGTGGGTGACAGACGGCGATGTAGCGATCGGCGGTCATGGCCACCAGCATGTACGCCGAGGCGAACATGCCGAAGACCTGCAGGTGCTTGACGACGCGGCAAAGCCCGTCGGGGCCGTGGAAGCGGTGGGTCACCTCCCAGCAGAGCTGGGGCAGCACCTGGAAGAAGGCCACCACCAGGTCGGCCAGGCTGAGGTGGCGGATGAAGAGGTGCATGCGGGACGCCTTGCGCGGCGTGCGCCGCAGGGCCAGCAGCACGCTGCCGTTGCCCACCACTGCCACGGCGAAAGTGACGGCCAGCACGGCTATCTCCAGCTTCGCCAACTCCTCGTCGCGCCCGAAAGGGTCCCAGCCCCCCAGGCTACCGTTGGGTGACCCCGACCACACCTCAGGGCTGGGGCTGCTGCCGTCGGGTTCCGTCAGCCGCCACCGGCTGCCGTTCCCGGGCGAGGCCGCCGCCCGGGGAGAGCCGGCTCCGCCAGTGAGGCGCATGGAGGGGACTGCGCTGCGAGGCCCGGCTCGACCCCCGTACGCCCGCTCGGCCGTCGCCGATTCCCGTCGCCTCCCCGCTCTGGCAGCGCGGAGCTCCGGCTCAGGTGCCTTTATGCCCCACGGCGGGAGGCGAGGCGAGCGGGGAGCTCCCGTGCCAGTGGCTGCCCAGCGCTTGACGCCATCCTCGTCTTCCCCCCGGTTGCCACCGCCCCGTCCGCGCCCCCCGCGCTCTCCCCCCGCCGCCTGAGGCTCGTTCGGCCGCTTCCAGAGAGGAGAACGCTCCGGAGAAGGGACGGGCTCGCTCCGCCCAAAAAGTGATCGCTAGGAGAGGAACGGGGTTCGCCGCTGTTCCTGACTCCGCGGAGCCCAACAGGGAGGGGAAGTGACAAGCGACAGCGGAGAGAGCTGCTCGATCTGAAACAGTACCCGGAGAGCCAACTTTAGCAGCACTTAAGAGTTCAATAGAGAATGAAGATATTGCTGTAACCATGCAGAGTGGGTGGAGGTCTGTGTCAGTCTACATGCCCCAAAGCCTGCTTCTGCCTGAGGCAAAGGGTCCAGTTGGTAAGTGCCGGTTTGGCTCCAAGAGAGACCTCATTTGGGTCTTTGGTAACTTATGGTCACACTGGAATAACTCCAGCAAAGTTTGAAAGCAACCCACTAAACCTAGTGCTCTAAAGGTTTCAGGATTTCATCTAGGACGACAGACATCATTCAGACAGTATGTAAGGCTAAACCACATGTTTCTGAAAGTACAATCAAAATCTCTTTAATTTCCTAGAGTCACTGGCAGTGGGCCTGTCTTCCAGGCTGAACAACCTCAACCCTCCTAGCCTTTCCTCACAGATAAAGTGTTTCATCACTCTGATCTTTTTTGTGGTCCAACTGTGGACCCACTCCAACAGATTCAGGTCTTTCCTATATTGAAGACTACAGAGCTGGTCACAGTACTATAGGTGGGGTCTCATCAGAGTGGAACAGAGGGAGAGAATCACTTCCCTCAACTTGCTGGCCATGCTGTATTTGATGCAGCCCAAGATACAATCAGCCTTCTCAGCTGTGAGTTCAAATTGCTGGCTTATGTCCAGCCTTTCATTCACCAGCACACCTAAATCTGTCTCTGCAGCACTGCTCTCAATCCTCTCATCCAACAGCCTGTGCCGATACAGTTTCCTGGAGGCCCCTATATTGACTAACTCCTTGAAGAGATCAAAACAGATTACAGATTTGAATCCAGAGTTCTGAAATGGCTGTGTTACAAAACCAAGGAGCACATAAATCTGAAGGAAAAGTCCCACTCTGAAAAACATGAAATTAAGAAACCTGTCATAAGAGACAGACCTGTAGGGTTAGTCTTCAGGTTTTGGTTTGCAAAATCACGCTTCATCGCCAAGTAATGTCTAAAAGTAGCTAGGAAACATAGAGCTTTAATGTTATACCCCAGGTTTCCCTTTGCTTGTTAACTGAAGCCAGTTCCAGATTCTAGTATTTGCACACACAGGAAGTTGTGTCTGACCATCCCTGTCACGCTGTGCTTCTTTCCATGATGGAGGTTGACTGTGACATTCAAAGCAGCATGGCAAAGCAACCTACACAGCTAAATGTCACCAGAAGAAGTGGCACACTGTCTTTCTTTTCCCTTTGCCTCCTTGTTTGCAGCCTTGCTGACCTGGCTGATGGTAATCAGTGCCTTTGGGAGTCAGTTCAATGATTCCTTTGCAGAAATGTTAACACAGCAGCATCCCAACATGCTCAAACTTTAAAGTAGTGAAGGAAATGGATATTTGGAGGCATGATGGGCCTTTGTGTGCTCAGAACCTTGTGAAAGGAAGGTATCAAAAAACATGGTGAAAGCTCCTGCCACTCCCCATTATGTCACATTACTCAAACTTTAAGCACATCCAAATCACAATAAAATCTGTCTGAAACAGTTTAACTAGTGTCAGACAGCAATCTCTTATTGAATCTGAAGGATTAAAATCATTGGGGCATAAAGTCACAGACTCTTTCAGTGCTGTCTTTGTCAGAAAACAGAAAAACAGTAAGAGCTGAGCTTCCTCATGTGGTATCTACCTTATGAAATGTTGTAACCTCAGACTTCCCAGCCTTGAAAGAGCCTATTTTTGCACTTTTACAGTGTTTTGCTTTAAGCACATAATTGACGGTTTCACATTTCAGTTCTTTCATTTCAGAGGTGATGGAGGCTCTTGATGATGAGCTTTGGTTTACCTTGAGTCAGTTTTTAAATTAATCCTATCTGGAGTTTTATCCCATGTGTAACCTACTGCTTCTATCATTGTGTTAATGCCTGTCTTAAGCTTCACAGAATCACAGAATGACAGAATTAACCAGGTTGGAAAAGACCTTTGAGATCATCAAGTCCAATCTATTACCCCACATCATGTAATCAACTAAACCATGACACTAAGCACCACATCCAGTCTCTTTTTAAACACTTCCAGGGATGGCAACTCCACCACCTCCCTCAGCAGCCCATTCCAAAGGCAAATCACTCTTTCTGCAAAGAACTTCTTCCTAACATCCAGATTAATCCTACCCTGGCATAGCTTGAGATTGTGTCCTCTTGTTCTGTCACAAGTTGCCTGGGAGAAGAGACCACCTCCCACTTTGCTACAACCTCCTTTTAGGTAGCTGTAGAAAGCAATAAGGTCTCCCCTGAGCCTCCTCCAGGCTAAATAGCCGCAGCTCCCCTCAGCCCCTTCTCATGGGGATGTGCTCCAGACTGTTCACCAGCCTTACTGCCCTTCTTTGAATATGTTTGAGCATCTCAGCATCTTTCTTAAACTGAGGGCCCCAAAACTTCCATAACTTCCATATGCCTTTTACAAGTTCTGATTGATCTAAAGGCAATTTAATAACTACTTCTATGTCCTCTTGTAGTTAGCATAACCTAAGCAAACCAAAGGAAAATTATTGTTTGGTGGTAAGAGAAAGCAGTAGAAGCAAAGTGAAGTGAACACTTACAGTTATTTATGTGATTCCTTCTTAGTAAACACTTGACACTCTGAGATGCAACTCTATTACAAAAATATTTAGTAGTAATAAAAGTTCCCTTCAGACATTTAAAGTAGTAGGAAGGAATACAATCTATACACAACATAATTTGTGTGAGGGATTTAACTGCATCTTGCAATGACATTATCAACTGATTCTAGGAAATTGTCCATTTGTGTAAAAGCTAGACACTGAACAAAATTACCTTATTTGTCCTGGAACTATGCCAGGATTTGAAAGCATGCTGCATTTGAGAATACACTGGCAGAGTGTTAACTGCTTCGTAGCTCTAATTGAAAGACCAGAACACTTAGGTTTCACAGAAAAAAATACTCTGATGATGGTAAAATCTGTTTCAGTACCTATCCTTAAGAAATACATTCTAAAGCATTGAAAAGTTACCTGATTTTGAAACTGTGTATATCAGTATTCTTGTGGTGATCATTTTGAAGAGTCTGTTGATACAGGCTATTGGTGATGGATGCAGAATACTGATGCAGCCATTCATGTAAAGAAAACACCACTCAATCTACACTGAAAGTGTTATCAAAGCTGCATTCTCACAAGCTTGAGAGTCCAGGGTGCTACCATGTCAGAATCACAGAAACGTGCAGGTTGGAAAAGACCCTCAGACTCACCAAGTCCAACTCAGAACACTACTCTACAAGATTCACCTTAAACCATATCCCAAAGCACCACATCCATATGACTTTTAAACACATCCAAGGTTGGTGATTCAGCCACCTCCCTGGGCAGCCCATTCGAATGCCTGACCACTCTTGCTGTGAAATTTTTTTTGCAGTGTAAAAATGACACTCATTCTATCACTGTGTTACTGAGAGATAGGATCCAGTCTTTCTAACAGACCTGAGGACGTCCAAATGTGAGCTATTTTTATGGATGCTTATGAGACATTAATTGTCCCACCTTCTATGGGATTATCTTCTGTGAGACCATCCTCTCCATATAAAGTCCAGTTCTCCCTGCCACAAAACTGGCTAAAAATCTTTTCATCAAAATGTTTTTTTTTCCTTGGAATGTTGCTTTGTAAAAACTAACATTTTTCATAGGCATCTGTGTAATGGCTTTGGGGAAAACTTCTTCTGCATTCCAACAAGTATTGCTGGTCATAATTTAAATGAAGTTGAGGGAGACGAGAAGAAGTATTGATATACCAAGGGTGATTTTTTACCATGTCCATATTGTTGCTGGAATTTTCTGATGCTGCTCTCTTGTCATGATGCTTTGTGTTGCTGCTTCAGGACACCTCTAGAGTCGAACAGGACATGCAGTCCAGCTGGCTTAGTAGAATTCACACTTGGTGTTCTTCAAGTTTTCTCATGGTGATCATCCGTAGAAGAATAGAATAGAAGAATAGAATCAACCAGGTTGGAAAAGACCTCCAAGA